>DWLS01006959.1:0-11152 GCA_018246255.1 Pachliopta kotzebuea | reverse complement strand
TTCTGGAGGACTTGGAGTGGCCTCATTTTAGCCGTAGAAGAGTGGATGAACACAACACCCGCATAAGTCATTATGGGTCTTATACGACCATACATAAGTGCTTACAGTAATAGTATACTAAATAAATACAATTAAATACCAGCTAACAACAGGACATTAAATCTTTACATGTATTCCAATAATTGACACATTCCAACCTTAATAACAAACTTTTAATTAAACACTTAAAAAATAAAGCAATACAATTCAATACTTTGCCTTTGATCTACAAAACTTTTTTCATTTCAAACCACATTACACCTTAACATCTTAAAACACTGCAAGATAATGATCAACTTGTACAATAAATATTATAATTTTCACTTAACAATATTAATAAAAAACAAAAACTGAAACATTGGAGCCAAAAAAATTTCTTAGAAATGTTGCCTTACACCATATCAATAATTTTGAAAACTACCTTTTCACAAATTTGCCTTCAAATCAAAACCGAGCGTATCTACAGTGGGAACTTTATTAAGTTTTGAGACATCTTTAAATACGGGATGATTCTTGTCCCGCATCAATTTAAATAAAACATTCTCGGATGTTGTTATAAAGCATCCCATTGATTGCATGCGCTGTAAATTTAAAATATTTATATTTGTTATTGTTTTAGCAGTTTTTTTGTCCCCAGTACATATTCAAATGATTTTCTACTTATGAAAGGAAGTCAGGATTATGAAAAAGTCCCTCTCTCTAAAACCCCGTTATGGTATTTTTAGTGTCATTATGAGAGGCTCAACTTCTAAAGACTGCCCCTCTGCAACTAAGATATTTTACTAAAATTAACATTCATTTAAACGAAAAATCTATGACTTTTAATAAAAAGGATTGGATAAGGATAATGTTCAGTTTTTATAATAAAGATTAATTTTATACTGGAGTAAATTAGTATATAAATTAAATCTGTTTAAATAATGTATAGAAAAATCATTAAAAATGGGTAACAAATTTTGCAATGCGGGAATAAATATTTTACGAATCAAGTTTATTAATATACAAAATGAATCATCTTTCACAAACCACGAAAATTTCTTAAGAGATCAATTTCATCATTAGATTCTAATGTTTATACATACAGCAGATTCTAATAGTTTGGCCTAGGGGCAATTGGGTAATCTGTGAGAGTGTGGTCGATGTGCACCAGTATAATTTATTGTTGATGATAATACCTGTAAAGCCAATCCTCTATCCATCAATGACCTTGAAGACACTCCATCAGCCAAAACGTGAACACTTATGTCCTCATTCAATAGGTCTATCACTGTTTGCTCAATGCACACATGAGCCTAAAATTAAAAACACAATTAATTATATGACTTTATTAGGTTTGGAGTTTCATTGTTTAATATCTACCTCCACTGTTTGTAAGTTTCCATTATTGTAAAACTGTTTAAGTATATACCACAAACATTGAAGACAATGAGAATTAATATATTAAAACGAAGCATGTTTTTAAAAAATTAAGTTTTCGAACACACTTGTTTTTTTAACTTACTTCAATACCAAACAATACCACAGAACTCAAATTCGGCACATCATTTTTAAGTCTTTCTTGAAGCTCTGGAGTATACATCGAAAACTTGGTTTTGTCAAAGACCATTGCAGCATCAGCTACATTAATATCTTTGGTAGTATGTCCAAGCCCTATGGGATATTGTTCAGACACATACACTGGAATCTTAAACAATTTTGCTGCAGCCATCTGGAATTGTTATAGAATGTATTGACAATACTGAGAAATATTTAAATTAAATTTTTATAGGTTTTGGAAATTTACATTATTTCTTCTTCTTAAAGACTATTTCTACATAAGACATCTTGGAATGTAAGAAAGAAACATACAAATAACAAAATTTACTTTAATATCCCTTTTTTATTTCTAATATTTGATCGAAAAATCAATATAAAGTTTATTTCATACATGTTTCTGAAAATTTGTTAGAAAAGTGTAAACTTTACATAAATATTGACATATTGAAGTATAACATATGTTAAATTTTAAGCGACCATATACATCAATGTCTGTTACATAATAACTTATCCTTATAATAATAATTTCATGTGACGCATTTCACGATTGTTACTAACCATTTTATTCGCGACTTTAACGACTTCTCCAAAATGTTTTATATGTGGACGAAAGGTTTCTTGAATATCACATAGTAAAAAAGCTGTCTTTGGTGCCTCCAAAGCGCCCAACTTAAGAATATTGCGAGCCATGATACAATTTACACACAAATAAATTGCAATAAAAATTAAAAATAATGAAAACTACACAACGACAATTGTAAAAAAATAGATTTGATTGATTGATTTTTAAAATTTATCCTGTCATGGGAAAAGCAAAGAACCACAGTCCATACAGCCTAATATGTTTTGACATATTCTTTAAGAGCATTTTTGAAATGCAACTTTCTTTACCAAAGCGTTTTCTAATAAGTTCTATGCATGTGCTGGATTTTTCCTTCTAAAATCATTTACATTAACTACCAGACGTTTCGACTTTTCTGTTATCATTTGCTTAATCGTTTCCATACATAATCCTTGGTCTTCTTCATCATTTAAAAACTCATGATGCACTCTTTGTAAATCCCTGCGACGTTGAACAAAATCACTTTCCTCCATTGTAACTTAATATTTTCAATTTGTGACAAAATATTATTCTTTAGACTAACCTTTTTAGTCTAATAACACCTTAGAAATTTTCGGCGTGAAACTGTGTTCGGAACGCAGCCCCGCACCGAAAATCTGTATATAAAATATAGATAAAGAATTGTTAAGGATGACAGTAAACACAGATTATCTGATGACAACTATTAAAAATGACTTTCTAATGGTGAACAAACGAAACTTTTTTGACATATTTAAGGGAATAATAAATAATTGACAATGCTATTTTTATGTTTTGTGGTATTTTTTTATTTTACGAAGCATCGAAAATGAATAGATCATTTACCGGAAGATAAGTTATACAACAGTTTATAACGTAGTGGCACTAATAAGGATGTCATACATTGCACCTTATTGTACAATTGCATTAACAGATAGATGTTAAATCTCGTTACTCTAGTAATTTCACTGGCTAAAATGCTTTTCAATCCAGAACACAGTAATGTTTGCATACTTGTGTTTAAGCTCGGTGACTTAGATGGTCCCCACCAACAAAAACTTTATAGCGATAGCGTACTAGTATGTTTTTGTTTAATGTATGAACAATTTGCAACCATATTTTGTTGTGTCTTTATTAATCTTACTAAGCCGTTTTTATCTTATTAAACCATCTTTCTGAACACTGTGATAAATAAAAAAAACTGACTCCTTTAAGTATTGTAAAGTATTTGGTAAGAACTTTCTATTTTAAATAAACTTTACTTTAAATTGTCTTTAATTTATTTATTATTTATGAAATTAACAATCAACAAATGAAACATTTAATTTTTTTTAAATTTAAATGTTAAACAAGAATTAGAACTGTACATGTATTGCTTTTAATGTATGTATTAAAATTTATTTGCTATTATGTTATTAGAACAAATCGACTATATGAATTTCAATGTCATTAATCACCTTGTATCAATTACGTATGATCATTTTTTTTACTCATTTATCAATGGTGGAAAACGGGCTAATTTTTTTCCCCAGATATGATATTTTCGAAAAGGAATAAGGAACATGTAGAACTACGTCTGCTGCCAACAACCAATGCTGAACTGATTTATAGAAATTGGAAGCAAATATTAACTTGATACCAGAAAAACAGTGGACTTTGCTACAATGAAAGACAGATGCTCTGTGTTAGTTAAAAATTCAATAAAAACTGATTTCGCAGACGGCAAAAAAATAATCCTCCTTTATTCCGGTCCCATTTCTCTTTATTATACACTATGTTTCTAGCCGACGTCACAGGTAACTGTCTAATATTTTTTTCAAAAGCTCTTCCCGCCGAAAAGATGGGCACGCGAACGCAGCGTTGGGCGCCATCTTTTGTTTATTTTTTATTTCTGCGGTTGCTTTAGGGATAGATTGCCCTCGAGCCAAAACAGTCAGTCAAAAGTCACGCGTTAGGAAACCTGGTTAGGAGAGAAAAAAAAACAGATAAGGGTCTTCGTGAATGATATAGTTTTTTCGGTAAATTAGAAATTTGGAGCAACCTTTTTTAGAGAGAAATTGCGTGCTAGCCGTTTGTAATAATATGTCTGTAGGAATATATTCTACATTCCTTCTTTTATTTTAAATAAAGGATTTGTTTTACTATTTCTGATTTTTTATATATATGATGCAGCACTTGCTTTTCATGCTTTAAAAAGGAAAAAGAACATTGTTACAGTGGTAATAAACTATGATGAAGTAAACATTGTACTTATATTAAACTTTTTACTATATATCAAATTATAGTTTTAAAAGCTTTCATGGACAATATGAAAAAAAGATTTTGGTATTTAGATTTATATTTAAATAACTTTTTGGCCATGATGAGTACAAGCAGAAAATTAAATACAAATTTGATCACTAAAACTTTTTATCCCAAAATTCATACTGGTGGCGTCATCTAACTCCGTCAGTAAGCGCCGCGGGCGCCGCGCGTGCTTTATAAGGAACCTATTTTTAATATAACCCCTTATAATTATAGTTATTAGAAGGTTTACGTATTTCAGAGGACCCTTCTAATTGCAGGTGGCAACGTAAACCATTTCCTCTTTTTACTAGCAAATCTCAATATAAGTGTCCAGAATAGGAAATAAAAACAATACCTCTCATAATTATTAGTACTTTATCAAAAATTATTCCCTATACTGGATTTTTTAAGCTTCTCCTTTGCTTAAAATTAACTATAAGTTTTAACTATATTTAGTATTTTAAACTGTAGGCTATGCTCTTTTGGTTTCATTTGTTTTCTATTAAGAGCAGCGTCTGTAACTTTCATCACGTTAATAACATTTGATTATTGATTTGACAATTGATTATTGTAATATGATTTCGAATATAAGTCATTTTAAGGGATTATCAATAATTTAAGATGTTCGCGCCAAAATGCTTGTCACAGATTAACTAATTAAATTATCCATGCCTTTCGAGCCGCTCGCTCCAACGCCTTTGCCGCGGGGCGTCCCAAAAAAAACTTAAAAAGTCAAAGCGGAAAGCTTTGGCGCCACTGACACTTCGCTTTTATAGTTCGACTCCGCCCACGGCGCCGAATCGAAGCGTAGACTGCACTTTAGGACGGCTTAGAAAATATATAAAACCTTTGAAATAGTAATTTCATTAATGAAAATACTTAAGCATCCGCAACATTTGACCTATGTGTTTATTTCTAATAATTCAACTGCCTCTATCAACAAGAAATGAATGAAAAATGTTTAAAAAAATAACTGTCGTTGATTTGCTTTGATCACTGATAACGAATTTGACGAAACAATAACTAAATTTTACTAAAACTATTATAATATTAAACTAATAAATACTATATTATATATAAACTATATCTATTATATTATATATAAACTATAATATTACACAAAACGAAATGTATTGTAACTATATCTTATTTACTTTATAATTAAAGTACAATTGTTTAGAGTTGTGATGTAACTTGGACTAATGTTTTATTTTATAATGCGTCGAGACGAATAGAATATTAATCTGATTGTAAGTGGTACACCTGCCCATAACAAGTTGGCAGTAGTTGGGATGATGTACACATCAACACATTAACCAGGTCGCTTTGAGACATACGATGCAAGTCTCGTTACCTCAGTAACTTTGCAGTTACTACTCCCTCTTGTCTTTTATGCTTTTTTTTAAATGGGTTAATACTTATCTTTCAACTTACATTAAGGTATCCAGAGCCGTAAAAAATCTCCAAAAAAAAAAAGATTTACATTTCAGCTACCAAAGCAAATCTGGCCATAACAACATTTCTGTGTTCAGGTGTCAATATATATAGGCCACGGTATCCATTATCAGCACGCTTCACCATATGCGGCATCATTGTCACTTAACCTTATGAAATTGGGGTCAAGAGTGAGCCCTTTGTCAATAAAAAGGAAATATTTTTTATTCATACAAGCAGGAAGAGGAAAGGCTATAGTCGTAGACTAAAAAAAAACTCGGCCATTGTAAACGCGGCGTTCCCGCGCAAACTCCTGTCACTCACGATGACGCAACCGAAATGGCGAATTAAAAAGTAATTAATCCCGACCTCTTCCGTTTTGAGCTTTTTGTTTTATTGCGTGTGAAAGGAGTTAATATTTAATAAATCATCTTTATTATTGCGCTGCGCCTGTCTCGCTGTTTGCTTTTGATAAATGAGCGATTGTTTCGGCCGCGTAGCGATTGTACAGAATAAATTGTCTTATAATAAATAATGTTAAAATGTTGCTCAAGCTTCCTTCAACAGAATTACCATAACCTTTTTGGTAAGTTTAAAAATGATGTTAATTTTGTATAAAACGATTTTTTTTTATTTTATCAATGTGGAACTAAATAAAATGTGTGTAAGTAATATCTTCAATAGTTATAACAAGAAACTATTTATGTGTAAGATTATAACTAATGTGGATTACAGTGAACTATTTGTTCTTATAGGGAGTCTTCACTATTCCGCAAAGTGTTTTGAGCCTGTATATATTTCTGTTAGTAATTTACTTAAAAATATTTCTTTTTTTCAGAATTGAATTGAAATTTCAGGCACTGTTATATTTGGATTATTATAAATAATACCTATGTATTCATTGACATTTTGCAAACTTCTTGGGTATGTATTTTCTTAATACAATAATAATGAACTTCGAAAATTGAGTTGCAGTAAGTTGTCGACACAATAACATCTTACCCGTACAGTCCATTATAAAGCACTAGCAATGAAACTAAATAAACATACTCAAGAGTCAGGTAGCTAAGAAATGAAGATGTGAACAAAATCACTAATTAATCCCCTTTCAATGAAACCTATGACGCTTTTAAGCTCGACGTATTAAAAAAGACCCTAGTCCCTTACATACTAGATTCATATTGATAATTGATATTAAATATGAACCGCAATGTGCTGCGTCAGCATGGTCAGTACTTACAGTTGCTTGCAGAAATAACAGACAATATTCTTACTATACTTTAAACAATTTATCAAACATTAAAAAAAATCTGACGTTATTTAAGTTGGACAAATATATTTGTAAACAGATATATATTTAAAAAATAGCAAAGATGATAGATCAACCGTAAGTACTACAAAAAAGGTAAGTTTAATATCAATGTACTAGTGGTAGGCTTATTTATCTGAACACCATCTAAGTAAGGAAGTTTAATTGTTGGCGAGGTTATGGAATTACTAGTAAAAAGTTCACATTTACAGACTTAAAAGGATGACCTACGATTTATCACTGTTCGTAGGAAGCCGAGAAACAGTACCGTGAAAACATTATTGTGTTTCAATCTAAAAGGTGCTGTATGTTAAGTGCATGCTGTATGTGAAATTACTGGGGTAACGATACTTAACAACTAACGTCTCAAATTGACGAGTGCGATGTGGTGCTATGTATAAAATCTTAATGCCGCGTTGTTATGGGCAAGCGTATCACTTACTATCAGGTGAACGTCTTGCTGTCGCGTTGTTTGAGTGCCTTGTGAATTAACAATAACATTTTATAGCTCGTGCTTGTGATAGACCAGTGGTTTAAACGCATTCTACTCCGAAGGTATCGGGCTCGAATCCGGTCTGTACCAATGAACTTTTCAATTTATGTGCAGTTAGTATAACACCAACTAATATCACGTGCTGTGACGGTGACGGAAAACATGGTGAGGAAACCTACATATCTATGTGATGACCATCCGTGGTCGGACTAGTATGTGGAATGGAGAAGGCAATGGCGACATCACAGCGTTATAATTGTTAATAAAGTCGACGTGTGTTTCACTATGATGACCGCGACCCTCATTCATGAGGGAATACGACTTAGAAGATGCCATTTTATAACTTTTCTATATCCAGATGTTGACTAATGTCTGAGTTTATTGTTTTTGCTCTAAAGTTTTATTTGTTCGCGAGTGTATGGGGCGCTGCCTGACGTCTACACCGGCGCCTTTGCCCTCGCTTTGTACTAGTCATCGTCCGACAAATGTCGCTCAACTCACCGTGTAAAGGCGTTGCTGAGTAAACTGTTAACCCTGACCATCCAACCTGTTACCGACGAATTCATCTATACGAAAATTACTAAAACTTTTAATAATTTAAATAAAAATGTAATTTTTTTTTTATTAATGAATGTGGGCAAACGAGCGAACAGTACACGTGATATGATTACTGAGGCTCATGTACAGTCGCAACACCTGCAGCGTCGCGGCTACGCTGCCAACCTTGAAGGAGGAAGTGGTACGCTTCTCGAAGGTCCCAATGGTGTACTGGTTCGGAAATAACGCTGACGACAACTGATTCCACAAAGTAGTGCGTGAAACGCTCAGTGGAAGAATACAATACTAAAATCCAAATACAAATAATAAAAGCCGCCATAAATGAGCTGAAGAGTATTTTTTTTAGATTAGCCAATGATATGTATTAAGTTCTATACTATTAAGTTCTATACTATCTAATATAAACAATAAGACTAATTCAATATATTTTAATATATACGAAAGACTTCTGGTAGATCTCTGTTGCTGGGGACCGTTTAGATACCATTGCATTTTCTATTGCAGCCAACAAACAGCACTGTACAAACATTCGAGTAATGATATATTAATACAACAGATAAAATTACTCGAGTAACGAGACTTAACATATTATATCTCAATGCGACGAGCGTGATGTGGTGCTGTGTATACCATGTTAACCAGCGCCACGTTATGGGCTAGCGCATCACTTATTATCAGGTGAAGGCCTTGCTCGTCTCGTCGCCTCGTCATATAAATAAAATCCTCTACATTTAGGTTTATGCGGACTTAATGCCTATAGCCTTTACCAGTCAACCTAGGGCATGGGAAATTCACTGGTTGGTAAATTAAAAAATAAAAAATGTTGTTACTTATATGTAACTACTAATAAGCAATACATACATATAACATAATAAATTAAAAAAAAAATTCATCAATATCCGTCGATAGACGTCCACTGCTGGACTTTGGTCTCCCCCAACAGTAGTGGGATATTGGCTGTCTCCTACCACGCTATCCCAATGCGGATTGGTGGGGAACCAGAGCCTTGTTGATCAGCAGAATCACCACGAGCAGGTGAGGTTGGCTTCGGTCCCGTGAATTGTGTGGGGCCCTTTACACCCCAACAAAAATAAATTCATATATAACACTCATTACAGTATAGATAACGGAAATTCACTACTTGCCCGAACTGTTCTCTCTTAGTCAAGACTTACCCCTAGTGTACTTAAGTTTACATAAAAATGAAACATATTTAAGCAAATATAAGATAATTGGATTGATAACATTTAGTTTTTACGTCACAACTTAGCCTGTGCCGTTGACCCAAGTGACTATTCTTCCGAGAAAATAACCCCTGCCTCGCCTGACTCATAAACAGTGCGGTTTTACTCGGAAACTGGCGCACTGTGCAATATAAAAAAATGTTATTTCTTTTAATTTTATATCATTATATTGAAGTTTTACCGCTTGAGCGATACACTTTGTAAAGGCCGCTTAATCAAGTGTTTAAATAATACTTCAGCCGCAACATTGATACTCATTTGCAGAGCCTGTAATGGCCCCAGTGCTTTGATCTTTACAGTTCTTTATTATTTCAGTATATCTTTATTATTTCTGTAAATGAAAGTTCTTTTATTAATTTTACAGATAGTTTTTTTTAAGAAAGTAGTATTTTAATTATTATCCCTGTAGTCTCGGGTTATTAAGTATAAGACTAAGGTAAGCTATGCCTGTCGTAGAAGGAGTCTGAAAGAGTTTTGCGGCTTCGCGGGCTTTGAGGGTGGGGGCCCTTACTGAGTGAGTCTGGGGCGAACTACAAGTCCGAAGTGGTCTCGTATTTTGTAGTAGCATACTGTTTATGTTGGGGATGGCAACAGCTCTCCTGGGATGTGCTTTGCAGGAGTGCAGGGAGGCACCGGTGAGTTCCGTAGTAGATCCCGGGGCCTTCCGCAATGCACTGAGAATGACTATCGAGGGGGTTTTAGAGGGTAGAAATCCCACATAACTTCTTCCAGAAGCAGGGTACCTTTTGAAGATTTTCCCTGCGATAAAAATTTTATTTATACATTTATTAAATATTACATATATATTTCTTAATAATCGTAACCTTCTTTTAATATATATGATGGTAAGTATGATGCTGACCCATAACTGCGCTAGTTAAGATGGTATACACAGCACCACATTGCGCTCGTCGTCTTAAAACATACGGTGTTATCTCGTTACCCCAGTAATTTCACTAGATTACAGCACCTTTCAAACCGGAACACTGTAATGTTTGCATAGTTATGTTTATCGGCTGCAATAGGAGCTGCGGTGGTACCTATCTAGACGGTCTCCAGTAACGAATCCCAAGCACCAGGAAAATATATCTAACGGTAACTAATAAAAATGTAGAGTATAAAAACCTAATTTTTTTTAATATTATAAAATATATATTAAATTTTGAAACAATCAAGTCATTAATAACCTACACAAAGCTGTATAACTTGAAGTAGAACTTATAAATAACTTGTTAAAGGATTTGTTTAGTACTTGTCTTCTAAAGCGATAGCATTATTATATTGTTTTTCTGATGCTAAGCTCTGTATAACTGGGTAAACAGGTCATTTGTATATTTCTTCTTCAAGCTGGTCATTGTAACTTGAAGTAGAGATGGTAAGTGTCTGGAGATTAATATTAAAGTAATATATATAACTATCAATTTGCTAGTACGCTGTATAATTTGACTATAAATAAACTTTGCAAACCAAAACGGCGGATAAAGCTCTGTAGTAAGGCATATTGAATGGCATTGTCAATAATTAATAGACTTCCAAAGCACCGGGACTCCCTCGTCCCACGCCACTGTACACACCTTTGGTCAGCACATTCACCCAAGTGTTAGGTAGAATAAAGCCCAGCTCCCTGACCGTCGCGACTTTCAACGCGAACGGTCTGCTTCACCAGAAGGAAG
>DWLS01006958.1:0-11154 GCA_018246255.1 Pachliopta kotzebuea | reverse complement strand
CTGAGAGCAGGACGTCAGTCTAACTGAATATTAGTAATAAAATTTACTACCTAAAGTTCGAATTCCTCATCACATACAAATAAGAGAAAATGTAACTAGCAAATGAGTACATAATCATTTGGCAATCCTCCGAATAATGTCAACTTGGTTATAGATTACATAAAAGGTGATGCCTGAATAGGTCACAAATGTACGTTCCAACAGAATAACCAACAAAATTTTTTTGGATCACAAACAAATGGAAAGCAGTGCTGATTTCATTTTAACAAAATGAAAGCAATTCCTTGTTTTAACTAATCTCATAGATAAATTGTATTGATTCCAAAGAGAAGTTCGCAATAAGTCTTTATTATTATCCAAAGTAAACAGACAACAGAAATGAAACAAACAATAAGTACTAATAAGAGAAATTATTTTAATCCACCTCCTCGATCACGGGCCCGTCCTCGTTAGTGCGTTGCCGCCTGCCTCCGCTCTTGTGCAGTTTTTGCATCAGCGGTCCACATGTTCTGGTAACTTCTCTCAACTTTTCTTCATATTCTTCCTTCTCTGCTAAAGAGTTGCTTTCTAACCAACGTAAAGTGTCGTCACATTTTTTCTTCGCCTGTGAACTCTCGCCGGCACTGATGTTATTACCGGCACCTTCCAAAGATTGCTTCACGCCGAACACATACGTTTCTAGATTGTTCCGTGCTGCAACACGCCCTTTTTGTTTTTCGTCTTCACATTTGTAAGTTTCAGCATCAGCTAACATTTTATCAATTTCAGCCTTTGACAGTCGCCCTTTATCATTCTTTATAACTATGTTCTTACTCTTGCCTGTACTGTTTTCTTTAGCAGATACGTTAAGAATGCCGTTGGCGTCTATATCAAAAGTAACGTCGATTTGTGGTACACCGCGAGGTGCTGGAGGTATTCCTGTTAAATCAAATGTACCTAACAAGTTGTTATCTCTAGTCATAGCTCTTTCCCCCTCGTACACCTGAATAGTCACTGCAGGTTGATTATCGGAATAGGTAGTAAACATTTGCGAATGTGTACAGGGTATCTTAGCATTGCGTTCGACAATTCTCGACATGACGCCACCAGCAGTTTCTATTCCCAAAGATAGGGGAGTAACATCGACTAGTAATACATCCTGGATCTTAGAATGACGCTGCCCGCTTAATATGGCAGCTTGAACCGCTGCTCCGTAGGCGACAGCTTCATCTGGGTTAATTGACAAATTTAATTTCTTGCCATTGAAAAAGTTTTGAAGTAAGTTCTGAATTTTAGGTATGCGTGTAGAGCCACCAACTAAAACAATGTCGTTAATAGCGTTTTTGTCCATCTTAGCATCTCTTAATGCTTTTTCAACGGGTTCTAATGTAATACGAAAAAGATCAGCGTTGAGTTCTTCAAATCTAGCTCGTGATATTCTCGAAAAAAAGTCGATACCTTCATACAGAGCATCAATTTCAATATTTGCTTCAGTACTAGAAGACAGAGTTCTCTTTGCCCGTTCGGCCGCAGTACGCAAACGTCTGAGTGCTCTGGGATTCGATTTAATATCTTTTTTGTGTTTCCTTTTGAACTCGTCAGCTAGAAAATTAACTAGCCTGTTGTCAAAATCCTCACCGCCGAGGTGAGTGTCACCTGCCGTAGATTTCACTTCAAAAAGTGAGCCCTCATCAATGGTAAGTATGGAGACATCGAAAGTACCGCCACCCAAATCAAAAATCAGCACATTTCGTTCTCCTTTTAAATTTTTATCCAATCCATAAGCTAAAGCAGCAGCAGTAGGTTCGTTAATAATACGAAGAACGTTTAACCCAGCAATTGCTCCAGCGTCCTTAGTGGCCTGTCTTTGAGAGTCGTTAAAATAAGCTGGTACAGTAATTACAGCACTCTGTACTTTAGACCCAAGGTACGCTTCAGCGACATCTTTCATTTTTAACAAGACCATGCTGCTGATTTCCTCCGGGGCGAATTTTTTTGTTTTACCCTTATACGATACCTGTATTTTAGGTTTTCCGCCCTCGTTGATAACCTTAAAAGGCCAATGTTTTAAGTCTTGTTGTACATTAGGATCGTCATATTTTCTACCGATCAAGCGTTTAGCGTCAAATATCGTATTTTCAGGGTTCATAGCTACCTGGTTCTTAGCGGCATCACCGATCAGTCGCTCTGTATCCGTAAAAGCAACGTACGATGGTGTAGTTCTATTGCCTTGGTCATTTGCAACAATATCCACATTGCCTCGCTGCCACACGCCCACACAGGAATATGTTGTACCTAAATCTATTCCTACAGTAGACATGTTTGTAATTGTATTGTGATTCACATTAAAATACTCAAATAATTTTATTTATATATTTTTTGGAACTCACGTTTACGTCAATAATAATTATTAATGACCAGTATTGTTTAATTAAGAACAATGTTACAAGACGTCAATTGAGTCTTAATTTAAATAATTTTTTTCTGTTCTCAATTAAATGTTTTAATTTATTATAAAACGTTAGAAAATACACTATATATTTTTTCATAATTACTCAAACTTCATAACTACTCAAAGCGAATAGCGCAATTTGATGTTGTGTACTATCTTAACTAGCGCCACGTCGTTAGAGGCAAGAGTATCACATACCATCAGGTGTACGCTCAGGATCAGGAGATGCTCGTCTCGTCGCCTAATCAATTAAAAGAAAATATTTTTCTTAGTGGCAACTTTAAATTATCATCTGTCAACTGTCAAAGTGGTTGGAAAAACAATAACATAACCTTAGTTGCAAAAGTATAGTGTTTCTCTTTAGATTGTGATTAAAAAAATATATATAATGAGATATGCGCAGCTTGTTGTAGGTCCAGCGGGTAGTGGAAAGGTAATTATTAATTAAGAAATTACATTTTACAATTTCCTAATGTATTCATAACCTTGCATTAGTTTGTATCAAAAGAAAACTTGCTTATGATATTAAGCTAAAAGTTTAGATAAAATATGCTCAATGTAGTCATAATCGATTAATTATAATTTTGATATATATTTTTTCAGTCAACCTATTGTTCTACGATAGTAAAACATGCTAACGACGCCAAAAGAACAATAGATGTGGTAAATTTGGATCCAGCAGCGGAGCATTTTGACTATGAACCTCTCGTGGATATCAGAGAACTCATCCATCTGGATGATGCTATGGAAGATGAGGAATTGCAATTTGGACCCAATGGCGGCCTGGTCTTCTGTATCGAGTTAGTATATAGTTTTTTAACTCTCCTGTTTAATATTCATGGCTCACGATTATTTGCATCAGCTATCGGGGGAGTGGACCTGTTGCTTCCGAGCAACTGAGGCGGTATCAACGCCTCTTCTTGCTGCCCCCGTAACCCTAAGCGGGCCAGATTGGGCACCTGGCCCCACTAACGCTTCTGCGTCGACGGGACTTCTCGAATAGACAGAGAAGACCCCTTTTAGAGGAAGAAGTCCGGTCTCTGCCTGGACTGGCCAGTCGTTGGGGTGCCTTGTCGCTGACAGATCCGGGGCATCCTATTCATAACTGCTGATAGCTTTCGTGGGTTGGGGCCGCCCAGGCCGAGCCCCACACACCCCTCTGGGCCCACTCAGGGCACCGGCAGAATGTCCGTAAAAGTATTACCCTGCATGAAAAAAAAACGGTCTCGATTACTTAGTGAAATATTCTTGATGTACTCAAATAATTATGTCCATACATAGGTAAGTCATGAACACTATATTCTACTTGAAATATACATATGATGCTTTATTTAATATAATACTTATAAATAAAAGAAAAAATGTATTTTTATACTAATCATGAAACTTTCCAATTCTTCTTATTAATAGGGCCATATATTAACAAATTAATAGCAATGGTTTCATTCACATTAAATCTATTTTCAGAACTCTACTAGAGAATAGTGATTGGTTAGAAGAGCAGTTAGGAGATGTTGATGATGATTACATCCTATTTGACTGTCCTGGTCAGATAGAGCTCTACACACACCTCACAGTGATGCGCAAAATTGTTGAACTGCTTGAAAACTGGAATTTTAGGATATGTGTTGTTTTTCTTATTGACTCGCAGTTTATGGTTGATGGTGCAAAGTTTCTATCAGGTAATATTTCCAGTGGACATTTACATATTTATTTATTCCAAAGATGGATTTGGGGAGAAAAACACATTTACTTGATTTGTATACAAAATCATTTTACTGCTGAATGGCAAAGTTTATCATATACATTATTATTAACAGTATTTGTAATTCAATTTTATTTATACAATTGCCCCATACAAAATTGTGAAACTTTGTGCAGCCACAACTCGGGAACCTGACCACGTACCAACAAAATTCCAACGGCTCTGATCTTATCTAAGCGAGATCTGTCTGTATGACAAATTTCAGCACCAGCTCCTACACCTTGTAGTTCTCCAAATTGAAAATTGTTCATGGACAGATGAATGGACAGACATTGTCGTTTAAATAATAATGTTTTACTTTGTATTCCTATTTATTAATTTTCTGTTCTTTAAGTATGTACTAAATCTTCAAATAAACAGTTTCTTTCTTCTTCTTCTTCTAAATAAGAATATCTGTTCTAAACTTCTGGATTTGATGGGAATCCAATTACTACAAAGATTATTGCAAAGCTCTTGTCCAACAGTGACCATCTTTCAGTTGATAATGATGATAACTGAAAAATGTATTTCTGTTTGCAGGAACAATGGCAGCTTTAAGTGTAATGGTCAATTTAGAACTACCCCATGTCAATGTATTAACAAAAATGGACCTACTCAGTAAGACAGCGAGAAAACAACTTGATAAGTTAGTTGATTATAAATATGAATTCATACTTTTTAATATTATACAACGATAATGTAATTTTTCATTTCTAACTGCATAAATATATAGTATGAAAATCATTATATCAACTACCATAAGGATTTTGATCAGAATTATATTTTGGTGGCTATGACACTTTACTGATGACTTTCATAAGAAAATCTAATTAAATGAAATCTATATATAAAAATCATTCTTCAAGTTTTGTTTTTGTTAACCTTGATTTAATTGTTCGGGTTTTTCAGGATAGTAGTCTATCCATGGATTACTTAAAACCTATATTTAATCTCCTGCCTCATACGAGTGTATATGAAGCTTATTTATCATTGTGTTTCAGTTACTTAGATCCGGACCCTCATATATTATTAGCCGAAATGAGGAACGCAAATTCAAAATGGCATGAGAAGTACGCCAAGTTAACAGAGGCCATTGGCGAAGTTGTAGAAAACTTCAGCCTTGTTCGTTTCTACCCGCTGAACATAAAGGAGGAAGAAAGCATAGACAATATTTTGTTAACCATAGACAACATTATACAGTACGGGGAAGATGCGGACGTGAAAATAAAAGATTTTGATGAACCCGATGATAATTCTGATTAAACTCTTTTTAGAAGTCCTGTCTAGTCAATTTTCATCCCTGCGTTTATACTTTAACAGTACATGTTGACCAGAAATGATTTAATCATAGCAATGATGACCAAAATTGTTTCTAGTGGCACTTCCATTTCTGAAGTAATAAATGCTTTTTCCCACATTTTAATAGTATTATATCTGAAAAGTGACAGCCTATTTATATACCATTGCGAAGCTCTTTAGTATCTCTGAAGTCAAACTAGTGAAAGTATAAAAAATGCAATCTAATTCAAAATGGCCATCCTTAAAAAAGGGATTTTGTAAAATCCATCCTCATTACCGCAAAGTAAATGTTTGATACAAACTGATTTATGGAATACAGTGTATATATTAAAATTAGGTTCCTAATGTAATTTTTTTTTACAATAAAATATATTTTATTTAATGTTATAGATACAGAGATTGGGCTTAATACCTATGTGGCATTCTCTGGCAGTTAACTCGGAGAGACAGGAGAGGAAAAGTGTTTAGGATGCAAGAAATAAATCAAATATCAATTAAGATTATATAATAACAAGGAATATCTAAGTATTAAACTTACAGATATATGAAAATTATGTTTATGTGATCATAATGCATAATTCAGGTATAATTGAAAATATGACAGTAATGGAGTAGTATAAATGTTTTATTTATGAATCAAAAGTAAATAGTTTAGTGACAAATTACAAGGAAAATATAACATTAATAATTTCACATTACTTTGTGCTTACTTATATATGTATACAGTTAACAACTACTGGATAAACAGTTCACAAACAACTACAGTAAATTGAAAGAATGTAGAAGAAACTTAAGTAATAGTGTTTAATACAAAATGATAAAAAAATTTGATGACAATGTAATAATATCTAAGAGGAGAAACAATGGTTGATATAAAATGTTATATAACACCATACCTATGGCAGTCCACTGCTGGACATAGATGTAAACTGGAATTGTTCTAGATCTTTCTGCATCTTCATCAAGTTGAAATAATGTTTAAGAGGACCGAATTTAATTTTCAGTTAGATTCTTTAATGTACCTCAAAATCTATATTAAAAACAGCATTATTCTGAAAACTAACTTAAAAACATTACCTATATATATGATAAAAAAATAAGTTTACAGACATTTAGGTATCATCTTCATCTGCTCGTTAAAGACATAGTGCTCATCGCCTTTAGACGTAAGATGTTAAATCTAGTCAGTAATTTCACTAGCTACAATACACCACAAACTATAACACAGTAATGTTTTACAGCAGAAATATGTGTGGTGGTAACTTAGGCTAGTAAAAAAATATTATATTAGTGATTAATTTTTAAACAGGAATATATGATTAATTTCAAATATTAATTAGAAGTTGAATCTGCATCTAAATCAGATCTATAAGATGCATTAAAAAATACTCACACACATATGTAAAAGAAACTACAATCTAAATAATACTATGGTTAAGTGAAGTATTTAACCGCTACCAAATTAATTCACTACTCGCTGTTGGCAGCGAATGGTGAATCCCCTCCGTGTCCGTCTTGGAAATTTTCTGAAATAATGAATAAAATATCTTGAAGATTGAACACTTGAAATAGTTTCAATATCAGATATACTTAATTAGTAAATGTTTCCACACCGAATTGTGCTGAAGCTTGAAACCTATGACTCTTGATTTGCCAACCGTTCTTATGTATACTATGACTATACAGGTTCACCTATTAATTATTTGTGCATATTCATAGTTTATTTTATATTCTAATAAAAAATTGCAACAATATCCTATTAATAAAACCAGGCTCACAGTTTCCTCTGATGAGACTTGAGGTCTCTCACAAGAGGAATCAAGGGTTTATGTCCACCACACTCGCTAATTGCAAGTTGTAATATACTATATATATATATAGGGTTCAGCAGTGGACTGCAATAGGCTGAGATGAATGAATGAATGAGTGCGAAAACGGCGGTCATTTGACATGGACGAAAATATTCTTTGATGTTTTTTACACGATTTACTGTACTACGTGCTATATATTTGTGTTCTTTCGTTTTACGAATGGATAATCGTCGCCAAAGTTCTGGATTCTCTTTCATATTAGCAGAATTTCACTTTAATACCGAACATTTTTCTATCCCCTGTGTGTATTCTCACCATCACTAGACATTGGCGAAATTGGCGCAGAGCAGTAGAAACCATAAACCGAAAAATAATAATAATATACTATAAATATATATGACGGCGCGTCCCTAACGCCATCTATAATTTAAATGTTGAAATGTAATTTTTGAGTACTGGTAATTACAAACAACTGTTCTAATTTCAAAACGTAGCACCAAACGCTAGTGGAGGTGACTAATTGACAGTTCGGTTTGCCGAACAATGGGTGTGACGTCACGAGGACGGCGCTAGTGAGCCAGTTTTTGACGGTTGACGCAAAAAAGGAAATAAAGTCGGTTACATTCACAACTAAGTGCTCGGTGAAACGTGATCAATTATTTGATAAACATTATATCAACCAACTAGGTCCAAATCCACCCTTGCGATGGAAACTCCCTCTGATAAGGCAAAGGTGCCTTTACATATTTGCAATAAGTTGACACACAACAACGCCATCTATCGGCTAATTACGATAAAAGGTTAACATTAAAAACAATTGTTATCCTAATGTTACATTATTTCGAAAAATTTTAATAATACTGCCTGCTAACTGCCATTTGTTAACTGAACACAGCACACAGTATATTCACTACCAGAGATTTCAAGTAGAATGAATATTCAGTCGCATTTTGTTGGCCCCTTCTATATCCCGTTTCGGCGGGAACTAGTCTCTTTCTGATTGGTTTGTAATCATTGCCCGTTGATTGATTGCTTTCTCCCAGGGTTTTTGTTCCTATTAGCTTTGTAGATGGCGCTACTGGCGCGATTACCAACACATTAATATTATAAAGCATGCGAAATGTATATCAAACTTAAAAAAATCAAGTCCTTGTTGCCACCTTGTAATTAGTTACCGTTTGCGGACGGCGGATGCTCCGGTCAGGGCTCCTCCTCCTCTCGCGCCACGCTGAACACGTACAGGCTGCAACCGAACTGCAGCAGTGCGCCGTGCGCGAGCAGCGCGGAGCCCTCCCACGCACCGGCTGCGGCCAACGGACGACTCGCGCACCGGCACTCCTCCTCCTCCCACGACGGGCGCACAGTCAGAGACCCGTTAGGCCTGAAAAATAGAGAATGTATTGGTATATTGACGTTGTATGAGGTTCTACACAACAACTTACGGGACCTTTTTTTTTACGCGGGGGATTCCTTTTACGGACGTTCCGCTGGTGCCCTGGGTGGGCCCGGAGGGGTGTGTGGGACTCGGCCTGGGCGGCCCCTACCCACTAAACCTACCGCGAAAGCAATCAGCCGTTATGAATGGGATGCCCCGGATCTGTCAGCGACAGGGCAATGTATAGGTATATGGGTGTTGTATGAGGTTCCGCACAACATTTTTTTTTATTGGTTATGGGTCAATGCTTGACCGCGATCTCACCTGGTGTTAAGTGATGATGTGGTCTATGATGTTAAAGCGCATTAACCTAGCAAATGCCTATTCACACTTTGAAGACGCCCACATAAACCTACTTCATAACCGGCTTCATAAACCTACCACCAGTAACAATGCTATAATGTATATGGTATAAGATAATGATAAAATCTTTATTATTAAAAATAAAAATTGGTACTAATTACAAAACAAAAAACCTCGACCTGGGGGTATTCTTAAAAGCATGCCAGGGAACGAATACACTGATAATCGACACACAAATGGCACTGTGCAAAGATTGTGTCCTAATCTAAATAATCTACATGGAGTGATAGTAATAATGTAATGTATCATCTCCTTTTATTAATTTTTTACAAGCTCTACCAAAGTTTATCTTAGCTGTCCTTTTTGCTGGTGCAAGATAATTAGAAATACACGAGATATACAATACATTCGCTAACATTGTAGTGTAGTAAAGGTTACTACAGCTTTATTAGTACAGTACCTCTGCGGTGTGGGCCGTCTGCTCCGAACGAGGTTACGGAGCGCAGCAGCGCGCACCTCTGCCTCCTGTTGAGCGTCTGGGGTCGATATGGCAGGAGCTGCTTGCACGGGGGCCACCTCGCCAGCCCCCCGCCCCTCCTGAGGTGATGCATCGCACGTATACAGAACGCCGTTCACGCGGCTGCCCCACTCCGAATAGTTGATCAGCTCGAAGTGTCCCGTCACCTGCGCAGAAATAAACAAACTGTTCATATTCTGTATTTTATAAATAATACTCCTCTTCAATTTATTTTTATTCACTACTAAACATAGATCTTCTCCTACCGTCTCCAATACACCTAGCCCGTGAGCTTGCTTACCCAGTCTCTTCCAGATATTTTATTTAGGAAGCCTTAACTATCTTATTACAAAGCTTAAACCTGGTACGCTTCAGCGCAAACACCAAATTTTCCTTTACCTGAGTTATGTTGTCATAAGAGAAAGACAGACAATGAACAAAGGAATTAATTACTGATAAACTGAAACAGGAACCCGTTATATTAATATAACAGATACATTAATCACATATAGTTTATAAACTAGCCATAAGGAGCCATTGTATAACCTTAGTATAAGAAGCTTGTATTAATAAATAAAATCAGTTCACTATTAGTTTTTATTAACTTCACATCATAGCTTGGGGCTGTAGTCCCAAGCATGTAGTTTTTAAAAACTCTTCCACCCGATGGCACAAGCTAACTCCTGTTGAAACAAATTTAACACTGCCTACCGTACTTAGTATGCTGTCGTCGCTTCTTGATATTTACTGTCCTATGGATGAACTATAGAGCGGTTATGACTTCTGCATTGAGACACTAGCGATGAATGAACGTGCAATAGTATATGATGAAGGAATCCAGAGAGCGTGGCTTTTTAACCATCCCTACGAGCCGTAATCGGTCGACAGTCGCAGCAGTACCAACGAGGTAGTGTACATGTGAAAGCACCTCATCGCAAAAGATGATCGCGTGATGCGGCGCCGCGTGACGGCAGCGTGACGACAGCGGCACGTCGCATCCGTGGGTGCCCACAGTGATGCTCGACAGGCGCATCGGTATCGGTGTGCCGATGCTCGCTTCACCACCATACCTGTTAATATTCATGTTAACATTTTTAAACTGCTACTTTATTACTGTTGCTACAGTTACTGCTGTTGTGGAGAGAGCTAACTCGCGAAACGCCTTAAAACTCTCAGAAGAAAACTTTATCTATCCGTACGCATACAAAACACTTTGAAGAGCTAACATTCATAATAGAATAACTGTTTGGTCCATAATGGTTTAGTAATTTAATCTATCCATGATTATTTAACTATTATTATTTATTTTTTTAATTTGTAGAACAACTGTTGGCGCTTGACAGAGAAAAGTTTAAAGAGTTAACTGCCAACCTTCATTAGTGAAGAGGCAGGACAAGAAGAGAATTTAATCTTAGCAATAGTGTTAGTAACAATTAAAATAAAAAAATCGCTATGCATGAACTCAACGATGCCGGCCTAACGCTGATTCAGTTGACAGCGTGTAGATGTATCCAGCGAGATATAGAATGTAGAGTTATTATATAAAAATGCAACCTGTCTGGCTTGACAGGACAGAGCGTAGCGCGCACCGGCACGGCGGGCTGCAGGCGGGGG
>DWLS01006957.1:0-11154 GCA_018246255.1 Pachliopta kotzebuea | reverse complement strand
TGGTCTTCGGCACTGGTGATAGTTCACCAGCTCAAGCAGTTTATTAATATTGGTGATAAGTCTCTGGTGCTGGTGATTGGTCTTCGGCACTGGTGATAGTTCACCAGCTCAAGCAGTTTATTAATATTGGTGATAAGTCTCTGGTGCTGGTGATAGACATATAATACTGGTGATGGTTATCCAGCTCAAGGAGTAGCAGTTTATTAGTATTGGTGATTGGTCTGGTGCTGGTGATTGGTCATAGGCACTGGTGATATATGATTGTTCTCCAGATCAAGCAATAGCAGTTTATTATTATTGGTGATAGGTCTTTGGTGCTGGTGATGATTCCTCACTGGTGATGGGCCTTCGTAATCGGTAATGGGTTCGGGTCATTGGTATTGTTCTCGACACTGATGATGGGTTTTCGGCACTGGTGAATTATCTCCAGCCTTGGTGATTGATCTACGGTCCTATGCCCTAGTAACGAGTCTCCAGATTTTCACTTTGACTTTGCTGTTCCACCTTCCAGCTGCAAGTCCAGGACCGAGTTGAGGATCCACATGGACGAGAAGCACTTCGGTCTGAACGTGCTGCGCGTACCCTGCGAACTGTGCGGCAAGATGTTCAAGACCAAGTCGATGCTGACAACCCACATCGTGAGTTCATCATCAGCCTATACAAGTCCACTGCTGGGCATAGGCCTTCTCTTATAGTAGAGAACCCACCACGCTGGTGTTCTTTGGTTGATGTGTAGAATCCCTTACACTCCGTGACTTACCCAACAATTTTTTTCCCACTATGAAGTCCCACTGTTGGGCATCTCCACCAATATGCTGACTGAACTGAACATTCTAACGATACCGTCATGTCAAAAGAACAGCATTCGTAATTCATAGTTTGTTGTGTTTTGGAAGTTTCCAAATCCCAGCTGTGGGAATGAGTTAATTTCCATTCAAACTCCAATACAAAATTGAATTTATTAAATAATGGATAATTGTGTTTTATGGGATGCTTTGCAAGTTTGCCCAGCGGTGGGCGCATTAATAACGTCCTACTGTTACTCTCCCATAGAAGAAAGTCCACACTCGCTGCACCGCGTGCAAGTGCGATGTGTGCGGCGCGGTGTGCACCACCAAGGGCAACCTCCAGACCCACATGAGGACCCACCTGGACATCAGGCCGTACACCTGCACCTTCCGGCGCTGCGGCAAGAGGTTCAAGATACTGGTGAGTTGGTACTCCTAATAGAACAGGTCCTGGTTCCTGAAGAAACTTATATGTTCCTACAACAAAACTAACCAACCCGCACTTGACTAATCTAATGTCCTGTTGGGAAAAAACTTAAATCCCAGCTGTGGGAAAATTATGCCCACTATATTTTTAATATAAGACATGTACAACATCCACCAGGGTGATTTGAAGAAACACAGCGTTATCCACTACCCGGAGCGTCACTACCCGTGTCCCACTTGTGGGCGGCTGTTCGCGCGCCAGTCGAGGATGAAGCGGCACCTGGCCCAGCACCTGCCCAAGGTCAAGTCGGTACAGTGCGACCTCTGCGGTCTGCTGTGAGTCACCACCAGGGTCTACTCCCTGATACTTAAATTACAGCGGACAGTATCACCATCACCACCGATTTGAGTATTGGAACTATTCTGGTGGTAACAGTTTCAATTCGGATACCACTCACACGTTTCTATACCATTAACATCATAACTATTCCGGTTGGACTGTCCATGAACGACTTCACCATCACCACCACAGTTATCACCAGAAATTTAATACTGAACCTTTCAGCTTCTACAACGAGAACTACGTGGCGGCGCACATGCGCAGTAAGCACGGCGGGCAGGTGTACCAGTGCGACGAGTGCGGGTTCGAAGCCGGGAACAAGCCGGGCCTGATAGTCCACATCAGGACCCGGCACGGAGCCCCCAAGGTCAGCCTGGTCTGTTCCACCATCAACTCAATTACTACCTCAATTTTACAAAACAGTTTTTTTTTATTTTTTTTTTAATATATTACTATAACCTGTTCCCACTTGATGAGTGATGGCAAGATTCGCCCCATCTTCATTAGGTACGCCAAAGAAGTTGTTGGAAAAGTTATAGATAGTAATAAGACTGTAACTGAATAAAGGCGTAAAAAAAAAATTGTAAAACCTTAAGGAAATTTGTAAAAATTGGAAATTGTATTTTTGGAAAAAAGAGAAAACTAAAAACTGTACTAGATAAGAATTGAAATAAGAAAAATTGTAAGAGAAACAAGTATAGAAAAAATGTAATAAAATATTGAAAGTTTTGGAAATTGTTCAGATGAGGCGGTTTTTGGCATGAGAGGCGATGCATGAAAGAGAAAAGAAAAGTATGAGAGAAGAAAATGTTGAGTGAAAAGAAATTTGGGAAAGAGAGAAATAAAATAAAGAGAGGAAAATAAATAAAGATACCCAAGACCCTTACCCACAACACGAAGGAGAACGAGAATAAAAAAAAAAACATGTTCCCACTGCTGGGACTTTATCCAAGTCCAGAATATCACGGTTAATCAAATCACACTGTCTTCATCATCTCATCTCGTTTATCATACAGACGTGCAGGATTTGCAAGAAGACCTTCAAGAAGAACCTCTACCTCAGGCTGCACTACTTAAGGATCCACGGCATCAGATACAAGATTGAAGTTAAGTGAGTGTTACACGTGGTTTTAAGTGACAATGAGCCTGATGGTGAAGCCATCACATGTGACCTTGGGAATAAGTTCCTCCAACACGGAGGCTATCCATCTATATATTAACTCGACCTTCCATCCACTCCTTCCCACATAAAAGCTGAACAGCATAATCACCTGATGGTGAACGATACCACATAGTGGTGATTAACTTCATCACAAATGAGATGTATTTCTCGTACTGCAGCACAGTAATGTCTGATTACATCTGCTGGCTGGTTAAAATGTAGGTGAAGATATACCAGGAGTACCAACTCCTCGATTTGAATGTTCACCTGATGGTAACTGATACAATAACATGGTGCTAATAACGGTGGTATCGATACCACCATACAGCGCTCGCCGTTTTCGACCCAAGATGTTAAATCTCGTTGCACCAGTAAACTCACCACACCTTCCTAACTGTAACGTAGTAATTATTGCTGATAGGAACAGGCGCCGCAGTACATCTCCAGGTCATCGCCGGAGTAGAAGACTCACCACCAGAACCGTTGATGGTTCAAATGCCAGAAGTAGTACGGAGTACGACACGAAAAGCATAAAGGAGGAAGTTGAAAGTATACCCGATACGGAGTTGCTGGTGGTGAAGAAAGAGATCCTAGGTGAGTAATAGATATATAGTAAGCTCATCATGTTACTGGTAACTGTTTCACATCAGCTCAGGAGACCCTTGGCAGCTTCTTCTGGTGTCATATGTCATCTTTACCATTAGCACCACAACCACATTTAACTTACCACCAGGCACCTCATACGATTTGTGATATGATTTAGATGATGAGGAACAGCTGCCGGAGACTTACATAAACTACGCGGACGACTGTCACCGTGGTGAAGACATGGAGTACTCCAAGCGGGTGCTCTGCGAGGACGTGGACCGCGTGCTGGAGGACAAGTGCGACCTGGTGGAGGAGAAGCGTCCGGAGCAGGTGTTCGATGAGTTCATGATAGAGAACATCATGAAAGAAGAAGACAGTGGTAAGAGTTTTTTTCTTTCTATACTTTTTTTAATGAATGCTTTCTACTGGTGGTGAGCCGCTGCTCAATGTGGTGGTGGTTAAGATGTATACACTGCACCAAATGGTGGTAGGTCTCCATTGCTGGAGACCTTCTAGGTAGGTACCACTGTTCCTATTTCTACTCATTTGAAGGATGCTGTATGCTAGTGAAATTACTGGGGTAACGAGACTTGGCTTACTTCTCAAGGTGACGAGCGCAATGTGGTGCTGTGTATACCATCTTAACTGCACTTACTATCAAGTGAACCTTGGTCGCCTAGTCGAAAAAAATACTACACTCCTTACTTTCTCTTTACTTACTGCTTTAATTAAACATTACGAAATATCAATATCGGCCCACTTAATATTCCCACTGCTGGGATTTAGGACTAACTCAAAATTATCAAGATCATCTACTATCCTAGGGTAGTTGCAATAAACATAATGAAAAAGAGAATGATAATTTGGACAAGGTTACATGTCCCGGAATCGTACCTTCCATCAACGAGCCAAATATATTTTACCCAATATTGATAATAAATTCCAGTAAGGAAGTGAATCAAGTAGTAGTAAATAATCTACATAAATATCCCAATTACAGGTAATCAGAAAACGTGCACATGGGAAGTGGACAAGGCTTCGGAAGAGTACGCGAAGAGATCCTTAGAGAAGCTTGCCGCGAAGTGCAAGCGGAGGAGGGCGGTGAAGGAGTTGGAGGAGACCAGGCTTACGTACAACAGGAGGATGCGCGAGGTCATGAACAGGAACACTAAGACAGGTATCTAGGTGATACTTCTTCTAAGTCGTACTTCCTCATGACTGAGGGTCGTGGTCATCATGTGTAGTAAACCACACGACTTCCTTGTCAGTTATAATGTAGTGGTGTTGGCATTGCCTTCTCCATTTCACATGGTAGTCCGACCGCGGATGGTCACCACATAGATATGGAGGTTTCCTAATGTTCTCTTGTGTCGTATAGCTTTTGATACATTATGCATTAAAAATCAAGTCTAATTACCATCTTTTAAATGTAAATTGTTTTTCAATTTATCTTCAGTAATCTCAAATATATACACAACATCGATGTCAACATCATTATTTTTTAAATAAGGATTTTTTTCTTTGTTTACGTATCTGGTGTTCCACAAGGGCCACTACTTGGCCCGGTGTATTATAGGGCTAAGTTAATTTACAACTAAATATTTTGTTACATAATATTCTATGAATGGAAAGGTAACAAATAAGTAGAAGGAATATAGGGTTAATAAAAAATAATAAACCGCCCATTTATTGTTCCCACTACTGGGACTCGGTCTTTCTCTCACAAGGATAGAGTTAAGACGAATTATGGACCTGGCTAGGAAAGTGTATGTTAATGGATTTCACAGGTACCTTGTTATTCTTGATGTTCTGCTTGACCGGAAATTTCAGCTCAGTTGGAATCGAATCCGCAACTCTTTGATACATCCGCTTTTTTAAATATTGGATGTCGGTTAAACATACATTACATTTCTTTCAGATCATACCATCGTAAAGTTTGTGAATAACAAAAAACATGATGCGTCTCAAGAAAAGGAAACAGCGAGTGCTAAAGAAACTTCAGATGATGAGGGTGATGAAACTAATGAATTAGATGAAGTGACGAATGATGTCGATGAAAAAGAGACTGACGCTAACGACAACGAAGTGAGGGAGGACGGGGGGAAGAGGAATAAGAAAATAAAGATCAATCTGCACCAATGCTACGTTTGTTTCAAAGTGAGTGGCTATAATAAATTTTTTTATAGTAAGCGATGAGATGAGTAAGACGTTCACCTGATGGTCGCCTTGAGACGGAAGGTCTCGTTACATCAGTAATTTCATTGGGGGTGATGAACCATAAAATGTTGTCCATTGCTGGACATAAGTCTCCGCATAGCTTTTACAAAAGTAATTTATTCCTAGATATATTTTTAGCAGTGTACTTCTGCCGGCTGAAGATAATGATGATTAAAGTTAGCAATTTGGTTTGCAGCTGTTTGAAACTAAGTCATCTCTGATCCAACACTGCCAAGAGCATTTCGACGTCTGCAGCAGCGTTATGCTCAAAAAATGCCCGCTCTGTGATTACGTCACCAAATTAACCCTCAGCAAGCACATGAAGCTGGTGCACAAGATCAATTTGAAAATACCCTACACCATCGAGGACAAGAGGCACAACGACGGCGGCTCGAGGTACTATTACAAAATCAAAAACAGCAAGGTCGGCCGCGTCGAGCTGATACCGAGCGTGAAATACCTGAACAAGCAGGAGTACGTCAAAATGGACGCAAAAAGCCGAGTGGAGAAAGACAGGAGCGTCGCGAAGAAGAAACTGGTGAAGAAGGGCGGAGAATGGGTCGTCGAGGAGGAGAAAGTAGCAGTTAAAGAGGACTACATTCTACCAGAATTCAAAGCGAAGGAAATATTGAAGATCGACATCCCCGGTGAGGATTACCTGGAGAGGATGAAGATGCTGGGCCGCTTGGCGAAGGCGAAGGGCATTAAGATGATGTACCCCTGCGACGGATGCGAGAAGATCTGTCAAACGTTCAGCGCTTTGAAGCTGCACACGCGCAGGCACGACCCTAACGCGAAGCCGTTCAAACAGAAGGTGTGGAAGCACAAGGCGAATTCCAAAGCGGAGAGGGTGAATAAGAAACCGGTTGACCTCCAGAACCGGTACGCGAAACCGAAACCGATAAAGAACAACCACAAGTGCGAACCGGAGCTGAAGGACTTCTACCTCAACAACATCAAAGGCGGCGACGTCGAGTTCTGGCAGTTCCTGAAGATATACAACAAAATGTGCAGGGAGAATGTGCAGGAGTTCGCCGATTTGGAGAACAGGATCGACTTCGGGATTCACCCAGTGCCAACAGAAGACCGGACCAGGCCGAAGACCAAGAAGAGACCGAAGCCGAGCTTCACAAGGGTGGTGAGGCTGAGCAAGAAGGAGTACTTGAGGAGGAACGAAGCGATAGATGAATTTAGGAGGCGAATAGATAATATATATTGAACTCACATTATTTCAAGAGGCACATCACTGGTTTTTAAGTGACTGATCTTTACTAGAAATTATTGTAGTACTCCTGTGTGAAAGAGATAGATTTTTATTCCATTAACATACATCCATGTTCACTTGATAATAAGTGCTACGATTATAACGTGTCGACACTATCACTTTTTTGTTAAAAAAAATAATTGATAATTAGTTCTATGACATTATTGATAATCACTCGGAATCGAGTGTAATTTTCTCCTACCCTCCTTTTTATAGCGAGTTTAATGTTAATATTGTTTTTATAATTCGCCACTAGTTTTAATGTAATTGTAGATAAAATATAAAAATACTCAATGGTACAGCCGGCCGGATTTCCGGTTGAACCGGAAATGTATAGAAAGCGGATGCGCTTCATATATTAAGAATTACTCAATAAGAGTACTTTTAACATTTCCTCATAGATAGATGCCCACTGTTGGACTTGACTCTCAATGTTTTTTTTTATTTTGCATAACCCTTCGTGTTTCGGGTAAGATTCCTAATGTGCTTTTTATTTCAATTTCTTTACAATTTTTCCTCTTTTTCCCTTCCCTTAATTTCTCTTCTCTTTCATTCCACATATTTCCCATCTTCCATTCCTTTACTATGTTACTTTTTCTACTTCTTTCAGGCAACGCCTCTCAGACCGTATTTCATTCTCAATGGTTTGGCGATTTGGGCCATCCATTACGCTGGCCCAATCAGGCTTTACTACGAGCAGATGAGGCTGGCTCTGTTTCCGTAAGTTGTGCGGGTTGTGCGAGTTGTGCGGGAATCCCCTTTTTTAAGTTATATAATTGGAATTAATTCAAACAAAAATATACGGGTACTTTAAAATTTTATTTTAGGTAATATAAAGTCTAGTCTATAGTAATCTAGATTAATTTAAGTTCTATCTAGATTTATTACTTAGTTTAGGTAATAGATATAAAGAAGAAGTTTGAATATATTTGTAGGGTACTTTAAAATTTATGAGTTATAAATTGTTACAAATTTTTTAGTCATCGATCACTTGATAATATGTGACGATGTTCTTAGGATATTTACACATCACGTCCTCGCATTTACACTTGTCTCGTTAGTACAGTAAATTCAATAGACGCATAATAGTAGTTTACTAATTACTTTACTGTTTACTGTATGGCGGTAGAGATATGTGATACCTAAACGGTATCTATACCATTCACCTCCAATGAGCTGATGTGAAGCAAATACTGTTCCATCCCATTTCTTACATATAATAAATTGACTATACACGAGTAATGTTTTTATTTTACGAGACTAGCGAAACGTTCACCTGATGTTAAGTGATACGCTTGCCTATAACATGTACGCCGGTTAAGATTCCGCTTCATACTGTAACACAGTAATGTCTGGTGTAAGCTGCGGTGACAACTACCTAGAGTGTCTTCATCAGCTGATAGATGCCTCCCTCAATATTATAGGGATTTGGGCCGTCTCACCACCAAGCTGGCCCAATTTGGGTTGTTGAGGAGAGCCTCGTTTGCTGATCAGGGTGCACCACTCGCAAGTAAGGTTGACCGTCCGTGAGTTGTGAACGGTGATGGTGCTGTCGACGGCGGTGGTGACGGTGCTGTCGACGGCGGTGGTGATGGTGCTGTCGACGGCGGTGGTGACGGTGCTGTCGACGGCGGTGGTGGCAGGCGTATCACTTACTTTTAGGTGAACACTACTGGTAGCGTTTCATTAAATCAAACACAATTATAATGTATTCCATCAAATTTATTTTTTTATACGACGCGACAATCACTCGATTATGAGTGACAGCATAATACATTTTGAATATCGTTACCGAAATTATAATTCATACTGTAAAACAGTTATATTTGCATACTGCATATAAAGAAACGGTGGTAGGTGTCTATTGATGGTGACCGTCCAGATACTAACACAGTAATACTGTGGGAACATTACTGTCACCCAGTTTGAAAGATCACTAATATTACTGTATTAACGAGACGAGGTGTATACCATCACAACTAGACATGGTCAAGCGCATCACTTAATATCAAGTGAATGACTTTGCAGTATAAAATGTCTGTAGTAAAATCAAATTTACTACTGTCTAAATAGTAAAGTAATCAATGAGCACAGCTCGGTGCAATCTACTAACTAGCAGTAATGATTGGAGTACATGGTCATGATTACTGCTTCGGTCCAGGCTTACTAAACATATTACTACTGTACAGTTAACTATTACTATGGTGATTATTTTTTAACGCTGGTGCGATGAAAATGAAGTGAGCGAGATGAAAAGACCAGCATTCGAAGACCTGGTCCTCTCCAACCAAGACGATGGACTGTCAGCTTTTAAGATGAAGTGGTAACACGGTGGTGACAATTTGATAAAGGATGTTCACTTTACTGATATCCAAACTACCACCTCTATATGAGTATCACTCACTATTAAGTGAATGTATAAGTGTATAGTAAATATAGCAACAGCCACCGATGGTTGTCTAAATACCTTAAGATATTAATTGGATTCAATTGATAAATAATTACAACGGTCACCAGCAACGGTAAGTTATACACAACAGAAATTGCCTGAAATGGTAAATCACCAGCAACAGTGTCACCGACAACAGTAAGTCACCAGCAATAGTGTCACCGACAACAGTAAGTTACCAGCAACAGTGTCACCGACAAAAGTAAGTCACCAGCAACTGTGTCATAGGCAACAGTAAGTGACCAGCATTGGCGAGTCACCAGCAATGGTAAGTCGTCAGCAGTAAACTTATCTAATGGATCTATTCATCAGACTGGAGTCACATGCTCATACACTATCGTCCTTTATGCTCTCTTCATTTGTGAAACCATCGTCCGCCACCAGCACCACAGCGTACACCACCACCTCCTCATCAGAGTTCACCGTACCTACAACAACAGTACCCTTCAATACTTTCTACATCCATACCACAACCAGTCAAATCTTGGGAGAGGTCGCTCGGGGATCCTGAGGGTACATTGGTATGGTCTGGGGGAATAATTAAATCGGATAACTCACCAAGTGTTTTGTGATCCTCTCCTGATTTGAAGATGTGATGCTTCAACAGCACCTTCGTCTTGAACGTCAGACCGCAGGAGCAGACGTGGCACAGAGACAGCTTCTCGCTGCCCATGTGGGAGTTCTGTATGTGGAGCTTCATGCTCTGATCACCATGGCATATCTCCCTGCACAGCACGCATATGCGCACATCCATGTCGTGAAGGTAAGACAGCTTCAGACCCTTGAACGCTGTATCTGATATGAACTTCATGTTCTTTTCATTGTAACGGGGAAGGAAGTAAGGTTTGTATCTGGTGACAGCCGGACGGTCTTTAGGTTGGTTACCGTGCCTTGCTGCCAGGTGCTCCCTGAAGAAAGTCTCATTCCTGCCTTCGTACTGGCATATGTTGCAGAACAGGTACTTGGGGTGGCTGTGGGCGTGTTTGAGGGCCTCGCGCCTGTTGGTGCACTTAGTCAGGCATATCTTGCAGCAGGCGACGCTCAGCATGTTGTGGTGTTGGAAGTGGAACCAGAAGTTCTTCAGGCGGTACGGCTTCAGACACTTAGGGCACATCATGAAGGTGTTCAGTTTGTCGCGGGTGGAGTGGAATATCTGCATGTGAGCTTCCATTATATCCTTGTTGAATAGTGCTATAGAGCAGATGTCGCATATGAAGATGTCGCGCTCCACGCGAACAGCATCCTCGCTGCTGAGGAGGTGCCAGGACTTCACATGGCGGATCAGTTCCTCCTTACTCTTGTGCGGTTTGACACATATCTGGAACGAGTAATAATGTACTTTGTTAGTCAAAGCTAATGATATTATCCGGTGGTCTCCGTTATCGGAGACCCTCTAGATTCCTTCAGCTCCTATTTCAACCATCATACAACACTGAGCAATTATTACTGTGTTCGAGTTAAAACGGTGTTCGCTGTAGTTAGTGAAATTACTCGGGTAATGAGACATCTTCACCTCCTCTCACTTTCCACCGTTAGAATTCATTACAGATCTTCATCGGCATATAGACCTCAGGTATTTGAGATGTCTCCGAGCCCACCTGATGTTTGATAGTGAGAACCCAAAGCCTCGTTTGTCAATTAGCAAGCAGGTGAGGTTGGTTTCGGTCCCATGAGTTGTTTTACGGGATGCTTACAACTCCATAATATTTTTGCCTATCATCTAATCCTGAGTTTTTAAAAAAATTTACTAGAAGAGGAAATTTTAAAATGTGGAATGACTTTTTTTTTTATTTTATTTATTCAGAAAACCTGCGTAGATAATATAAAATAATTTCTATAAATGTATTAAGAGGTAAAGCTATTTAGAGGTTTCCATATATAACTTAATAACATGTTGGTATGTGCAGATAAAACTTTAAT
>DWLS01006956.1:0-11155 GCA_018246255.1 Pachliopta kotzebuea | reverse complement strand
AACAATTGTTGCCGTCATCGTTTAAATAATAAACTGAAAATGTTCTCACATTACAGACTCGTACAATTAAAATTGGCATTGATGTGTCGAGTATTGTTTAAATGGCGCCTTGACGCTTCGCCGCTGTGATTATTCTCAATAACTAGAACTGTTAACCATTTAGCCCAGCCCATTAGGTATAACAGTACCAATTCCTGACATTGAGGTCGACAAAATCAATTTGCTTTCTTAAATGACAATATTTATCGTAATTGGATTTTTCAGCTTCAAATTATTTTTGTTATAGCCTACAGGTAAATAAAAATTTTAAAAGAATTCTAAACGTAAACTTTTATTGTAATTAAAAATTGACAAAATCAAATTCTCTGTCTAATTTCAGAGTCAAAATTAAAGTTTCTTTACCCGTATCCCAACTAGCTTTAGAATTATCCGGGTTAATTTCATGGGGTAGAGGTAGTTTTAAGAAAAATTGTGTTGAGATTACGATAAAACTTTTTTTATCAACAGTCAGCTCGATGTTCTCTTTTTTATCTCCAGGCATCTTAATCCTCACAATAAGATTCTCACAACTTGCTGAAGAAGGACTTTTTAGGCCCATCTGCAAAGAGAAAAACAAAAATTTTTTAAGAATGGAAAGTAGATAAACATGCAGCTGGTCACCTAACGGTAACTTTTCGCTGTCACACGGTGTTGGCATATTGATCTTAAAAGTGCTAGACTATTAACATATAAGTGCCAACGTAAAGCACCATTATTATCCCTTATAATTATGTGTAATAATAGCCAAACGTTAGCCTAAATCAATTTAATAAGGATATTAAACAGCGTAAGAAACATTTAGTTCTACCTACCTACCTACCTGTAAAAAGACGTCTTCTGCAGTAACAGCCTGCTGATAATTCATAGTATATTCCGGAGGTTTTTTATCTCCAAAACCACCAAGAGATCCCAAATGTTCCATTTCTGCCGCTTCTTGTTCTTCGTATTCTTCAATAGTTCGGGGTATTTTTGCATCTTCATTATAACTGGGTACTTTATCCCTATTTGATGTAATATCGTATCCTAAAATATAGCTTGCTTGATTGAAATTTTACACAATTTAAAGCAAAAACTGCGAAAATGTAATGCAAATCTTTGTACAAATTCTTATGGAAACTCAAAATATGTTCATTATTAGACCAATGTACCATCCATTTATTTATTCATTAACCAAAATATATTTTTTCAAACATGAAGATAAAAGAAAAACTGGTGTTAAAAATAATCGAGTTTATTTAGATTTTACCTGAAACGGGAAGATCATCTCCTTGTATAACTTCCGGTTCTGGTTCTCTCAATAATTCTACTAACTTATCCATAGTAGCTGATGTAAATTCCATCTTGTGTTTTTGATATTTATTGAACTTATGCAAAATTAGAAAATAGGTTGGAATAAGACAGTCTTTCTTTTAAAGTTATTGACAAAACATTTACCGTTGCTATAGAAATTGTCTATCTTAGAACAACAATATTGTAACTACTTCCAATCTAAACGGTTTTAGTTAATTCAAATGGAGAATATATTATTGTATCAAGTATTATAATTATAAATCTTCAATATTACTGCAAAATAAAACTGTCCAAGACAATAAAACATGGACAATGGAAACTAGTGATAACACAATGTTAGTTTATCAACCTGTGCTAAAATTAGGATTAATGTAAAAAATTAAAGCTCTAGAGAATGGTAACCATCCACCAAAGCCACATTGTAATGGGCAAGCATATCACTTACCGTCAGGTGGACCTCTCATTTGTGTTGCTGCTTCATTGATTAAAAACTGTATATTTTCGCTAAATATAAAATAAATTATAACCTATTAAATTTTTTGTTATTTACAAAGAGCTATCATTTGACTCTTACTTCATATAATATCTGTGGCAATTAGTTTTTGGATGCAGAAGCTTGTTTGCACGGAATACTCTGGCTCTCATAAGTTAACAGCCAGATTATAGCAATGTTGTTATGACGACAGAGTTAGAACATGAGGGAGATAGCAAGACACATTTTTGAAAACCTGACCCACTCCTCAATAAGTAGCTTTGGAATTGAAACAGAGTTTCATGATATAAGGTAAGCACTAAACTACTGCACTTCAGATACAATTAAACAAATAAACAAATCCATTAGCTTAAAAATAAATTATTAGATAATAAATCACAAAATAAATAAACTGCTTTATTATTTTTATTTATTTAAAGAATTGGGAAACAAGTTACAATTGTTTTTTACATGAGCCACTAATATATTATATAGAAACTATAAATTTTTAAGGGAAACCATCATCATCCTCTTCTGCCATTTCCTTGGCAAGCTCAAGATCTTGTTGTTCTCGTTCACGGCGTTCTTCAGCACTTTCCAATTCTTTTCCATATGACTTTGGAGGATATCTCATTGCCTTAACACTCTGATTATGTAAATCCAAGCAGAATGAAATCCGCTGATGAAATGCAAGCTGAGGTTCTCTTGTGCAATAAATGTCAGAGCTTTCTTTATTACTCATATAACCCTTTTCTGGGTCAAGAGTAGCCTCAATAACTCCATCTCTTATTGCTTTAGCGACAATAAATTCTGCATCTTCAGCCGAGTCCAGACCTAATTTCCTAGCTATATCCTTAGGTGAAATCCGTGAATATGAAAGGCCAATTGAACGTATTGCAGTCTTAATAACATTTTGTCTTAGCCTCAAAATCAGAGTAAATGTATGATCAGTGCGAAATTGAGGACCATAATTCTCAAGCACTTCTCCAAACCTTTGTAAATTTCCTAGTCGCACAGCCTGTGTTAGCTGAAAGTATGGTGCCAAAGCTTTTCTTAGAGGTGCTTGACGGAATATGGCACGCTCTGGAATATCACCTAACAACAACTCCACAACAATAGCCAATTTTTGCACTGTCTGACGGAATCCCACAGCAGCAGTTTGAGGAGCTTTTCGTAGTGCTTGGACTAAGTGTTTGTGAGCATCGCTGTATTCTAATCTAGCTGCTTTTATTCTACCAAGGTAGTATAAGAATCTTGCCCATTCATTATTGCTGGCATTCTCAGGGAATACTGATTTGCTAACCAATTTATCAGCTTGATCATATAAAGAATAATGAAGATAATTACGTAAAAGGCAGTTAATCAAAACCGCTTGCCCTTCATAATCATTACGAAGAGTTGATGTTCGGAGACGACCATGTAGCAGCCCCCTAATCAAATCCAACTTATTAGTAAGTTCAAAAACACGTGAATGATAAAAGTAGCACTTTGCAGCAATCAAGTCGAGAGTTCTTCTATTTTGAGTAGTTATTTTGTTCATTAATTGCTGAGAGCATTCAGTAGCTTCGTCAAGTTTATTAGTATCTAATAATCTTAGCAATATTAGGAGATGTACATAAGCATCTACCTCAGGTACCGGCGTTTTTGGAGCACTCCTGGAACGAGGAGTTTCAATTTCTACAGCACCTGGTACAGGACTTTCGACAAAAGTCAATAAACCTTCTTTATCTGATGTTGATGGAAACAGTTGATTTATTATTGCTCGTAATACATTACCGTTTAACTTTCTTCTTGTACTAGGAATTGATCTTAACACACGCATAGCAAACCTTGGTTCTTTGGATGAAACGGCTTTATCAATTTGTCTGACATGTTCTCGTAAGTCTTGAACGGTAAGTACATCGACATCTTTTTTCACTTCATTCGTTTCTACATCGCTAACCCCTCCGGGGCTATCGGCATTTTTCATTTCAACATCTTGTTCCACAGGAGCCATTCTTCTAAGCTTTTTGAACTCGAAGCAAATTATTTATTTTACCAGGAACAATGCACTAAAAATATGAAACAAAAGTAAGTTTTATGCTGTCTGTATTGTCAAAAAATTGCCGAGTAACATCATGTTCAGATTCACATAAACGCAGATAAAAAAAAGTTTTTGAAGCCTTTCTTCTTTCAGCTTAATGAAACATTTCGAGAAATTTATATAAAATAAATCATAGTATCATTATTGATAATTAAAATTTGGTATAACAATAATATGAATAACAATTTTTTTTTTGATTTTAATAATTATTTAATTACCAAACAAAACTACAAAATACAAAATATTTAATTTCTTAACCGTCTTATTAAATAAAATTATTGAGGTTACGAGACTTAACACATTAAGTCCCAAAGAAACGAGTACAGTGTTGAGCTGTGTATATCATCTTAACTAGCGTTACATTGTTATGAGCGAGCATATTACTTACTATTAGGTGAATGTTATGTAAATCTCGTCACGGAACCGAAAAAAAACTAACAACACGTTTTTATATGATAGATTATAAACTTTTAGATTACTCTAAGATGAATAAATATCTTTGTAGTAATTTCCTGACGAAAACTCATTCTTAAAAAAAAAGGAAGACAAGCCTTAACTAACCTGCTTTTACAAGCCGTTTACCTTACTATTTTATTACATATAATATTGGTTAATAATATTAATCTATGACTGTTAAATTATTTATGCGACTCTTATAATATAAACAAAATTTAAATTGCAAAACATAAATACATTCTATTTAATATTCCTCGGAAATGAAAAGTAAAGTTTAATTTTATCTTTAATTAAAAATGCAATATTTAGTGTTATCACCGTTGTATAACAGGGAAAACCGATTCAATGACTAAAATTAAATGATCTTTCCTTTCATTTTTTATTCTCTTTATTGCACGAGCTACTGTCTGAATTTTAATAAATTAATTACACATGTATGCTACTTTAAATATTGACAATACTAGTAAATTATATAATTATTTTTGCATTCTTCATTTTTATACAAATAAATAAAAAAAATTAAACACATTTAAGTTATTTATGATTTTTTATTATATAATATTTTCGTTATATTTCTTAACTAAATACTATTATCTACTTATTCCATAGATTACTACAGTATAGACAAGACAAAACTATTAGCATTGCTCGTAGTTGCTTAACCAATAGGTATACTACTTGAATACTGATAAAAAGCTTCTAACATTTTTATTACTAATGTTACAGTTGAAAAGAATTGGATTTTTACCACCAAGTTATAACAACAAAGGTGTGTGCCAAAAACTATAAGATAGGAGCGCTGCGATTGCAGGGGACCGGTTGATTCTTTACTTCAAATTTCAATGTGTTCTGGAAATGGTTTGCAAAGAGGACGTGGTATCATGGTTTAAAGAATTGGAAAGCTATAAACGCATAGACGCAATGTGTACACTGTTAAACATGTGCTTACCATTCGAATTGCGCTTTATTGGCACATATTTGGAAGAGCTCGGTAAGCGAGACTTCCAAGAGTTGCGTGGTGCCGAACTTAGAGCAAACAATCCCACAGATTTAGCAGCAGATATCGGTGGTGCTAACACAGATCCAAGAACACGGCGAAAAATGGCTTTATATGTATCACTGTTACGTTCCTGTAATTTTGCGTGTGCCACCACATTGTACAATGCAATGGTCAGTTTAGAGCAAAGTGGTCTGTTAAAAGGTTTATATGGTGATTTATTGGAAGAGATTTTATTGCTATATACAATGGCTTTACATCATCCAGCCTTTACTTTTGATCAAAAATCGCATTTTGGTGAAATTTTAGAGAAATTGAAACTTGAGGATCAGAGAATACACTATCAGGAACAGCCGGATCATATAAACATAGTTCCTGTTAGTGGATGTCTTAATCAATCTAGCATCACACCCAATATGTCAGTTCCCCCACCTAATTTGTCTGGCTTGGTGCCACCACCAGGTTTAATGTTTGTGAAAACAACTGCAGTACAGGTTAGTATTTTATGATTATAGCTTCATTTTAGATATCAAAATATGAGTTGAGATAAGTCAAAGACAAATTAGCTGTCTTTGAACCAATACACTATTGTAAGTTAGTAAATAATTAAATAATAATGTACTATATGTGTTGTATAAATCAGTAAAATTATTGTTTTTTAAATGTTTTTATGCTAAATTTATATGTTTTGATTTATCTGTCAATATTTCTTGTTATATTTTCTATATATAATATAAATACAATGAATAATATAAATACAATGAAAAGTAAATAAAATAGGTTTATGAGTACTCATTAGGAATTAATCAATAATATTAGAATATTAGAAAAAATACATTTTCAATAAGATTTATGAATAGTAAAATTATTTTAATCCTTGATCTTAAAAATTGTTTTAAGTTTAATACCTGTACACATATTTATATCTGTATCTGATATTATTACATCATGATTGCTTTGCAAAAAAACATTTGTATAGCTTTTGAAAATTTTTAACATATTTTTACTTCTAAGTTCTTTTTATTTTTCCAGGTTTTTTAAATATATTAATTAGCATTGTTATTGTGGTTAATAAATATTACATCAAAATATTTGGTTACATGAGTAATGAGTGTTGGAAAAATACTTTTAAATTAATTAATACTATTGTTAATTAATTTATTTTACATGTATATGTTTTTATATATAATCTTTGAAATTTCTATATTATGTATGTAATTTAAAGTATAATATGTGTACAACAATACTCTTAAATCTTTTACATATATCTACCAAATATGCATTTATTTTGGTTAAGGAGAAAATCTAATTTCATTCAGGGTCCAATGAAGCTTTCGCGACCATAATAGTGGACGAAAGCATCAACTTCATCTGATAAAAAAAAATCATTAGATAATACAATAACTAATCTTTGCTTTTTCCTTATTTCTGGTTGTTATTGATATATATATATGTTATTATTATTTCTTCTTTATGCCTAATTATTAATTTTCTAATCTTTTTAATTTCAGTCCACAAGTGCAGATGGTATACCTGAATTGAATTCGCCTCCAGTCTTAACAGGTGCTGGAGGGGTAGTTCCATTGCTAGGGGAAGTAACTCATCCTCCACCTGGTTTGCCACTGCCACAGTATAACATGGGAGAATTTATAGGACCACATACATGGCCTGCAAATATTATTGTATCACCGATTAATCAACCCCTAGAGGTAATGGTGCAGAGATTGACAATTATAATTTGTAACAAAATTGCATAAGAAATATATTGCACTGATTGTTCCATATAAATAATAAAGCATAGAAATTATTAAATTTTTGTAATGAAACAAATCTAATTGTCTACTATTCATTATTTTAAAAGACTTAAAGTAGACAGTATGGATTTTTTTTAAAGTTATTATCCATGCAATTTGATACATGATTTATGAAAGAAGGATTATGTTGCATGATATTTTCCAAAATCTCTTCACCTTTCTCAATAATTTAGTAAAATATATCTAATATGCTCAAGTACATTGGAATTAAGATTTTTTTTACTTCTTTTTAATGTACAAAGTTTAATTGTATTAATATTTCATTCCAGGTTTTAACCTACCCTGCACCTGGGGGACCTCAATCACCTCTTGTGTCGTCGCCGGGCGATAGTCGTGCTGGCTCGCCAAGGATCCGCAGACGTCTCTCGCGAGAACGGTCACCTCCATTACCACAGTTGCCTACAGCTGTTTCTGATCCATTACCCTTGCCACATCTTGCTGCCAACTTTGAAAATCTAACAGTAGCTGAGGTAGGTTTTTTACATTATTTATATCATATTATGTCACTCACAAATAGCTTCTCCGTCACGGGGTACCTGTTATGCAAATTCATGGCAAAAAATTAAAGATCCAACAAATTTTTAAAAGTGTTTTTCAGCATTATTCAATAATTAACAGCAGACCAAAGTCTTTAATTTTTTTTTCTCATCAATGTGGGTGTATTCAAAAAATTATACGGTTATGACAAGTTTTACTACTGTTATATACTATATTACTATATATACTATATAATAAATATACTAATATTACTACAGCAATATTGATTACTTTTCTCTTTGGCTGTAGCCAATAGAAAGGATAGTTAGTCCTGCTGTTGCCATTTGCACCAGAATTTTACATACAGTAAAAGTTGAATACTTTTTTATGCATATTGATTACATGAGATTTTTTTCTGTTCAAAAAACGATTAAGTAGGAAATAATAATACCATTAATTTAAAAGACCATTTACATTTAAAGTTATAATTTTTGAAATGAAGAAGTCTCAGTTTTTACTTTTTTATAGATACGACACAATATTGGTGAAGAGAGATTGCGAGAAATTAATGCAGTACATCAACAATATCGATCATTAGAAAAGTTAAATGGAGTAAGAAGACGAGCTGGTGCTTACATTCCACCAGCCCGTTCATCTTCAGATAGTGGGTCGAGTGCAGCATCGTCTCCACCCGGAACACCAGCACCTCAACAGCGAAGGGCTACGCCTTCAGGTCCAGCGCCCAACGCTCCACCTGTACCTTATTTATCTTATCCTCGGCCATTTGCCTATCCCACTCCTCCACCAGGCTACCGGCCACCGCAGCCATCTTTTGCAAATGGCGAGCCTCCTCCATATCCCAATCCTCCATATGCTGGTTTCGTTCCTGTTATATATGCACCTCCTAAACTTTCATGTTGGAATTGTGGTGGAGCAGGCCATGCTGGTCACGAGTGTAAGGAGCCAAGTATGGAAGAAATGACACGTGCAGGTGGTTACCAGTTAGATTTTGGAGGTGCTCCTCCTGAATCCACAGAGAAGTAAACCATGAAGCATTGTGTTAGCATCACTAAGCATGCACATCGCCTGGTCAACACAGGTGAGTTGTTGTCTCTAAACCTGGAGTATAGGCGTTATTACTACCACCTAATGGTACTAACACGGACGGCGAACTTACGCCACCTGGAGTACGTCCACTTAACCAGAGCAACAGGATTAACCAAGTTATATAGAATTTGACATTTATCTTTATTGAATGAAATTAACTTTAGTTATAAATTTCTAGGCTTGTATGATGTTTAATTGAATATTTTTTGATAAAAACAAATACCAGAAACAAAATCCAATAACATCATTAATGCAGCGCTTTAAACTTATTTAATAATTTGGTAGCCATTGAAGACAGTACTGTTTGAAAAAGAATTATAATTTTTTGTAAGTGCACCATAAAGATATTTTTAATAAGAATATTTTTATCTACAGATTGATTATAAGTTGCAAAAATAATAGAAAATTGAATGTGCAGTTACATTAAAATTTTTAATAATAAAAAGGTTTATTTATAATGAAGAGGGAATTTTAATATTTTGCAACTACTACAGTTAATTAAAGCCACTTTACTTTGATGATGAATCAGTTTTAATACGTTCTGATACTCAAATTAGATATGAATATTTTTAATGTTTTAAGTAATAAAAACCAAAAAAAAAATATGTAAATCATATTGTTGCTATTTTAAACTTATCTACATAGGGTTTTTTAGAGTTTTAAGATTTATAAATAACTCTTTTTGTGCCTTTGTAAATAATAGAAAAATAAATTTCTGTTTGTCAAGTGTTTACTGCGCTTCGTGTGGGAATAGATATGATATTAGGTTTTTTTTGCGACACTTACTATTTAGACTAATAGCATACTTGCAAATATATTTTCTTCATAAAAATGTTACTTTAATTTGATGTTTTGTTATAAAATTTTGGTTACACTTTATCTTTGTTGTATAAAACCTAATAATTCATTTTATATAATTTTCTTAAATCAATGTATTTTAATAATGAACTAATGAACTTTTAATGTTTTGTATCAATAAGTATTTTTTTTGTGGTTCATTATGCTAGCGAAATTTGGGCCAGCTATGACATACCAAGTACCAAAATATCTTTATCAGGATTTAAAAAATATTCAGCTATTTATTGAGATATTTAGCAAGATCATAACTCCTCCAGCAATACCTGTAAGCAGTATATTTACTATATACCATACAATAATCGATTGGTTATATAGAGGATTAGATATTATAAAGAGTCCCTATATACAAAGTAAATTTATTATCAATATCTGGTTTAGACAATATTTAAAAGCTAGAAGTTTAATATCGCCTGATTCCCAAAATGAATAAAAATAGCTCAATTGTCTCGTTTTTATTCTACATAAATTGTAAAAGAATCACAGTGAAAATGTTAAAGGACCAGTTGTAAAAAATATTTAAGCTAACTTAATAATAACTTAGTAGCTGAATCCGTGGGCACATGTTGTGGAATTTGATTGGTGGTAGCCTATTTTCGATGTAGATACCACCTTCATTGTAAATCTGCTGTATCAATAGCATTGCTTTGCATCTGTCAATGAATAAGAATCAGAGTGACATTGAAGTCAAGTATTGGCTCATGTAAAATTGTAAATTAATGCTTACAGAAGCTATAGTTATATTTAAGATCCAGCTAAAGCCATTAATATATATAATTTTAAATCACATCAAAATATAGATGTTGACACTTTTTAGTTCTCCAATAAACCAAGTTTTTAGTGGCCCTTTTGAAGTGTTCCAGTATGTCATCGCCTGCCTCGATTTCCTGTGTATGTGAGTTACTTTTAAATCAGATACTGAAGGAATAATAACATCCGTGCCATAATAAGGTCTAAAATACAAAATTTCCTGCATCAGCTATAAATATTTATTTCTTTCTCATCTTTTATATATAAAAAATATTTATATGTAACTATTTTGAGTTTTATACTCAATGTTTTATGATGATTTTTATAGCAAGATTTTAATAATTATAGACAATTAGTTCTGTGTCTTAATGGAAAAAAATGTTTTTATGCCCATGATGTAAGTTTTGATTTAGTACATCCCATTAGTACAAGTAGAGTTGGTTATTAGGTGTAATCAGGAGTAGGACAAAGTAATTTTAAGCAAGTTTTAAATTTAATTTAACATTGAACTTCCTTGATTATAAATTATTTTATTATAATTTTAACACTGAAGGTGATATACTTAATAGATCATTTGTGTTTTTGCTGCTTGAATGGTTCATTTATTTAAATCTATGCTGTGGGATTCCCTGAAATTCTTTATCATTTAGTTTGGTTGGTGGTAGGGTACTCTCTAATGCTCCAGGTTAGCTAACACTCTCATATTGTAGATCTGCCGCTATAACAGTATTGCCATGTTTTTCATGTTCAACAGCCTCTTTGTAACTTAACACATTGTGAGATTGAGGTTAAGTAATACCCATCGTAGATAAAAC
>DWLS01006955.1:0-11155 GCA_018246255.1 Pachliopta kotzebuea | reverse complement strand
AGGTTAATGCGCTTTACCATCATCGACCACATCTTCACTTAACACCAGGTGGGGTCGTGGTCAAGCATTAACCTATACATACGAAAAAAAAAGCTTTAATAAAATTAAATATCTATTTATAAGAAGAATCGTACAGGAATTAGATTTGGGGTCAGGAGATGTAACTTAACTATTACGCCGACAGTTTAGTTTAATGTTAAAAAAGCAGTGTAGTGTAGAGTAAGGGATTGAAACAAAAAGTTTTAAGATAATGCAGGGAGTTTTGAAAGAAATAAGATCGCACTGTCGAACAAAAGCGCCATTCCGTAAGAAGTAGGGAACGTTAAATGTGCTGTAAGCCATTAGTATAAGTGATGCAGCCATGGCACTGGCGAGGGTTGCTGAACGATAAGCTTGAAAGAATGGCCTCTTTTTCACCTGTATACACCAGGGGCGTAATTCCAGCTTCAAACGGATATATTAGATTAATCACGGCCGCCTGCCTGGCCAGGTGCTAATGGAACTCGTAGTAGGACCTCTACAGCGTTAACCGTTGACGCGCCCTTGAGTCGTTAAATTCAATACGACCGTGTTACATCGCACTCGTAAAACATTTTTGATGTGAACGAAACAGAGAAAATAACGATGTACTCCGTCGGCGTACAGCATCCGTGTTTATATCAAAAGGCCAGTTTACACTAGTACTTTGCATACAAATAAGCTAATTTAGCACTGCGGGGGTGAATTAACATGAGCCCCACGTAAATAGCTCTTATGTTTTAAATGTTTTTTGCTTCAATACATTCATACATTGTTGTTTTAATTTTTTCTTGAAATTTTATGAAATATAAATGCTTTTATTAGATAGGAAAAAGAAATCCACCACGTTTTATGTTAGCACTAGGTATTCTTTTTTAGCTTATGTTAATCGTTTATATTTTCTAAAAAAAACAAATCTTTTAATGACATTTTGAATATAAAAATATTGAGCAGGAATAATTTTTTAAGGACATTTTTATGTCTATTAAGTAAGCAGGTGTGGCAACACTTCGCAATTACCATTAATAATCAACCATGAACCCCTCGTGTCAGTCACGAAACCCTTAGCGTCGCATCGTCGAGTCAACCTTTGACATCTTTAAGTCCACGCAATTTCCCCTTCTCGAATTTTTTGATCGGAAATCAAAAAATTTTACTAAAAATATAAAATTGCTAACAATAATTATAAAGAAATATATGACGCCTACGGTATAAAAATTTATTATGAATTTTGTAATATCCTTTATGTAATTTTAAATGGTTTTAGATCAAATAATAAATAAAAGAATGACGTATGCTGTTATAATAATAAAACTCTAAATATGCTGTCAAATATTTGCTTATAATTGGTATAAAGGTTTGTATATTTATTGGTAAATTATTGCGTTTCTATGTCCGGATACAGAACATGTTTGCACATAAAGAAGTTTAAACTTCGTGCCAACATAACTGGTTAGTTGAATGCAGTTTGTCGTATAAACTTTAACCAGTACTTGAAGAAAATATAACAACTTATAATTTTAATTTTGTTATTTTTTAAAACAGTAAATGAATGCATGGTATTTGGAGCCTCATTTAAACTATCAGGATACATATATTCATTTATAACATATTTGACAAAGTATAATAAAAAAAAGCATCCTATAAAAATAAACTACGATGTACGATAATAAAATGAATTTCAACTACTCAACAAACGGCAATAGTTTGTAGAATATTTTCTTTACAGTGATTTTAGTTTGTAGTATTTAAATAATTCGTGGTATTAAGGAAAGAATCCGTATTATAATAAAAAAATTGCAGATAAATTAATACAATCTACTGTATTAGTTTTTATTTATTGTTATACATTCATACGTACATTATAAATTTGTATGGAGAAAGAGAAAATGACAACGATTTTTCGATTTTTTATTAATTGAAATGAGTTTGTACCTTATAGTTTTTACTTGTAAAACTTTACATCTTGTGCCATCGCAGGGTTCTCTTTTGCATTATCTTACAATTATCAACGAATATACATCGCGTAACTATGTCTATTCACAGTAATATAAGCAAAGATGATTGCTTAATGATCTTTTTCTGATTTGACTATAAATCTTAGGAGATTTTGTACTGGTTGCGTTTAGTCGCGTTCTAGCTGCTAGCCGGGAGCGCGCAAGATAAACAATGCGCTTACAAATCTCACAATATCTAGTCTGCGGGAACTACAATATGTGAGGAGGCTTGACTTGAGTGGCTGCTCGTTAGCGAGAGAGCTTAAATTATGCTAGATCCCCATGGAAGCCCTTACATGCGTAAGTTACTTATAAACACGGCAGACACGTATCTGTACATAAAAATTAAACATGGTAAAATTATATTTGAAATGAAATTCGCAAACGCGAGAGCTCTTTAGGGCATTCGTATGTATTTATATCTTTGAAACTCGACACAGTTTGCATTCATCAGTGTTTAATTTAAGCCTCCTTCTGTATATTAATGTTTCAAAAGCAAAAACATATTACCTTCCAATATTGAAAAATTAATAATCAATATTTAACACAGTGAATATTCTACTTTATTAGAGCTGTAGTTTGTATTATTTACAACTATCGACTCATCGCCTAGTTATATTTTTGCCTTTTAAATAAAAAAATATACAAAAGAGATAATTTCAAATTTATAGTTAAAATTAAAATTTACGCGAATTATTAAATGCTACTAACACTTTTCTATTTATCTCGCTATGTCAACGGAAATAAACGTGATGCAAATGTATATGGTAAAGATACGGTTTATTTAATATTAACAAGAAACTGCAACGGAGTGCAAACATCGCTACGAGGCAGGGTCAGAGGCTACAAAAAAGGAGTAGAGAATATTTGTTTTCTGATTGTCTCTTTTACGTCTATGTTGTTAAGATAATAAAAAATTCCAATTAGATTAAACTACTATACTGTGCGGGGAAGCAAAGATTGTCAATTCAAAATTCACGATTTAAATGTTACTGATCTGTTAAACGGCCTTAGTCGTTAATTCCAAATCATGCAAGATTTTACAAATCAAAATATTTATTATTTATTGACATTAGTAGGTATTGTCTATAAACGTTTTTAATAGTTCCTTTATAGTTTTGATAATGATAGTCATTATCTTTTTGTTACTGATTAAAGTAAAGTAAATTTTAAAGTATATTTTTTAATTGTTAAAAAATGAATTATGATTTAATTATCATATAACTACTTCAGGCCTAATGATGACGCTGTCATATTTCTTTAAACAAAGATTTTGTTTAGTTATTCCATAAGGATTTATTTTTTTGTGGTAATATAATAACGGTGTCGGTAATGAACCTACATTTAAGCCGCAACCACGGTTGTAATGATCATACAATAACATCGATACTCTGCAGTTGTTCTCTTTCGTCTACTTTCCCCGGCGTCTGCGGTTTCGGTCCGCATGCGAGGGGACCTTCACTTTCATCCAGGATATGTTTCCGCAACGTCTTTCTCCCAATAAAGTTTTATCGATCGACTCAATTGTTGTGTCGGGGAGTCGTAACACAGGCGTACTCTGCGTAGCTGGTGGAGGAAAAAAGTTTTCGAATGAATTCATTATTTGATATTTATTTTAACAATCGAATGTATTTAGATACATGTTAAATTCGTGTTACAGTGTATAACTGCGTTATTAAAATACTTTATTGCTCTCTATAATTATTCAAGACTAATATAATTACTTTTTACAACATATCTACTCTAGAGAGAGGTTAAATTATAATTCTCTGTTTATTTGCCCTTTTTATTAGCATGTTCAAGCTGAAATAGTATTTACTATTGTAATATTACTAACTTGTAAAATATAAGTCTAAATTCATGAAAAACATGTCTTGAAAAGTGTTAAAAAAATTAAATATTTTTTAAAATTTGTAACTAGTTTAGAAAGCTTTTAGAGGCGTTAAAAAATTAAGGACTTATTTTAAAACTTTTTCAGCTTTTTAAAACTTTCGAAAGATTACATGGAGCAATTATTTGGGGTCTTGTAGCAAAACCAATATTTGCAAATGGGTCCCAATTATTTTGGTCAGTCAGTTCATTGACGTCTCGACAAATGTGTTTATGCTTCTGTTGATGTTAAGGTATATAAAATACTACGTATGGCATAAATATTATTCAAGATTGTACTGTACACAGAACCGACGAATGTATTGAACATTATAAATAACATAAGACGTCCGAATGGAGGCAAAAGTTTGTTGTTGTAATGATGAACATTAATTAAAAATTTATTATCGTTTTATATTTAGAATACGACAAATAGATCAAATAATCGAAAAACGTCCGCTCCTGGACATAGACTTCCCCCAAAGATCTCCACTCTGATTGGACCTGAGCTGTCTGCGTCATGCAATGCTTATTAAATTTATATAAAAGCAGATATGATTTATTTAATAAAATACTTTGTTTATTCATCTTAATTTTATATCTATATCATATAATAAGTGTCATTTATTTATGTAATATATAAAAATTGTAACAGAGGAATGGTACCTATTATACGACATCTTAATTAAAACATATCCGCTTTAAAATAAATTTTTCTAGTTACTTATAAAGCTCTTTTTTAAGAGAAGTGAAATGATTTACAAAGTTTACTCCATTACATCATGACATAAAGAATGGGAACGAAGCCTAATAATTTGGAAGGCATAAACTTCTACATTTATTTGAGTATCGATCCAACCCAACAATGGTCGTTAGCTTATGAATTCAACTCTTTATTTTGTGTACGTATATAGGTCGGCGTTTATGCCTGTAGAGCATTAAATTAGCTGGTCAGTGAAACTCCGATACAGTTCCATAATGGAAATTGACAGGTGTGGGGTCCGGGTTGCACTTTACTGTTGTAAATACAATTTGGATATAGAGAATCTATCTGTTATTTTAATAATTGTCTCAATTTATGCACAATATTATAAAGTTTTAATTAATTTTGAAGTTTGAAATATAATAGGCAATTGGTCTTCGCCTAAAGAAGTAAATAAATTTCTGATTAATTTTCGGTTTTAATTAATGGAAAATTTTTATTGAATACAATACAACATTAAATCTCCACCAACCCGCACTGGGCCCGCGTGGCGGGAGATGGCCCAAATTCCCCCACTATTGGGGAAGGCCTTTGTCCAGCAGTGGATATCTATCGGCTGATGATGACAACACAACATTCCCTATTCATCACAGTAACGAATAAACAGAATGCTGTTGGTCATTAAAAAAAGTAAGTTGCCTTAATAAACATTACAAGTCTAATGTAATAAACATTAGAAATCTTCTGTATATCTCATAGTACACATAAAGTTTATAATGTCACAATATCAAGTAAAATTTAAGTAGTTTCAGTGGGTGATTAATTTTGTATATAATTGTAAGAATTAAGCTGTAGATGGTGAAGTGTGCTCGCCTAGAATACCCCTACTATAAATTTCTCATAGCAATGCTATTATGGAAGCAGGCTTGGAAAAAACTCATAGCAACTACACATATAGCCTTGGAATTGAACCAGAACTCGCGCTTAATTCCTGCGTTAAAGCAGTTGGCCTATTCCAAAAATTTATATTAATTTTCTATTATGTATATTTCAATAGTAATAATATCTATATTAGCCTCAACTTCGAGAATCGTTTTTTAATTACATTTGTTTAAACCAGAATCAATTATAGAGAAGTTTAGTATTATAGGATCGTAGGCGTTACAGTAATTTAACATGTGTCATACACATTGCTTTGAAAGTAATTTTAACTTACATAAACGGAACACAGTATGTAACTTCTAAAATTGTGAATTTCGCACAAATAATGATTAAAAGTACGTAAGAGTAAATGTTAAACACATTTGTGCTAAACTGACAAAATAAGATACAAGTTCGTGAAGAGGGGTAACAAGGGGACCTGAACAAACTGATCGAGCCGTTACATCAAGCAAATATTCTGTATTTTTGTTATCCTTTTTTAAGCTTAAACAAACAGAATTTAGCAAACGCTTTTTACATTCCGTAGCTACCTTATAAAATATTTGAGAGTTTAGATTGATAGTATATTTTATAATCAACTTTGGATTTCGATATACTTTTTGTGTATCTTAAAACCTTCAGGCTTATAATGCTTACTATATACTCTAATAATGTCGTTTATAATTATTTATTAAGTTTTCATTAAGACCCAAATTTAACTTTTCTTCGTATTAAATGTTAGATTAAATATAGGAGACGGCTCGCTAGTTCACTAACTTATCAAGCTTATAGATGGTTAGTATTCAATATTGCTGACTTATTATATAGACAAGCCAACGACTTAAAGTTATAGCTTACTCAGCATATTTGTGTAATGATTATAGAAACGATTTGCTGACTTGCATTGAAATATATGCTTGAGTAGATCTGGGATACAGTATGCTTATAAATAACTACGAAGCTTTCATCCAACAACAACAAACCCGTATGGTTCTTGCTATAATAACTATACGTCTGCAGAGTCAACTTTATAGTCGATATTATGACATTAAATATAAAAAGAAATATTTACTACACAAGTTTGTTAGATGAATTCTAAAATTTGTGTTTAATTTGTATGCTTTTTTAAAATATTTCATACATGGAGTAATTGTATATTGTACATGTAAATGCCAATTGATTATTTTCCTCTGCATCTATAACTGAAGTAATAGAAGCTACCTAGATTATAATAACAAAAAAATTGTCCGTTTAGCTGTTTACTCTTTATTGATTTGTTCACTGTATAAACACTTTTTCAACCAATTTTTATTCAATCACTGACAGCAATTAGAATGAAATACTATAATCAATGTGAAACATTTCTTATTTTTTTTTGTCTTCAGCTTTTTAATTAAGAAATCCGTCTAAATAAAAACAAATAAAAATTGTTTTAAAATAAATAATTTATATATAAACGTAACGTCGGTGTATCCCATTTCAACTTCTAATGGAATGGAAAATGCCTGACCCAAAAAAAGAACAAAAACCGAGCCGAGGTCGACTTTTTGATTGTTATTGAATAAATAAGGGAAGGTAAGAGTCTAAATATGTTCCATTGGATGTAGGTCCTTGATACGAGAAAAATGGTAATGATCCCTTTAGTGGACTGTGGTGACATATTGTATAGCTCCGGCTTTTTTCTGCTGTATCCAATTTAAGCTAAATTGTTTTTAAAAATAGTAACGCTCTGTCTAATATAGATCAGGGTCTTATAGATATCAAATAAATAACCATTAGGTAAATTGTCTCTAGACTAGTTTGCTACTCTCTGTTCCGTGGGTTCCATTCCAATAAAAACGTTTACTAACAATAAGGATTACATAAAGTATCGTGTAGATAAGCATAAGAACAAGAAACGATACACAACTTTATTTTGTTCCCCGATCAAAATATTATATTAGTTCAATGACGTGTTTGCCCTGCCCTGTCCATTGCTAATATTTCAGCTTCGCGACTTGAAGGGTTAAATCAGTAATTTAGTCCTTTCAGCGGATTTCTAAATTTCTAATTTTATTGGTATTCTGTGTCTATATCCACATGGAGCCAATGGACTCAAACAGCGAATACCGTATTTTGTAAAATACCTTACAAGAGACTTATCCAGCAGTGGACATACCATCGGTTAAGATAATTATTATACTATAATATTTCATAAATGTCGTTATTGCAATTGAAATAAACGAACGGACGTGTTTCAAAAATAAAGTTCATGTACAATTATATAATTGAGAAATATAAAAATATGACAAAAATTGCACGGTAATTATGATACAATATATTAATTTCAATGATCGTAACAGTGACGTAAAATTATTGACTTGTAATGAAAAACCGTTTCATTATACAGAATTTACTTATATAATAAAAAAAAGCTTTTGCTTTGTAGAATGAACTGTAAGAAGATTTTTACCTTAATCTATACCTGTTCGATTAACTGGTTATTGGCTACGTTGTATAAATTTTTATACATATTTATGCTTATAACGAATTTTGAAACCATGACCATGCAACATCAGGTTTTTTATTGCATGTTCTGTAAGTAAGCTGGAATGAAGAGAAATGACCTCGTGAGGATTATCAGCGACAAATTGAAGATACAAATAATCGTATGAAATCGGAAATAACTATTATACACGGGAAAATATATGCAATTTTTTTGTTATTCATGTTTATGTCAAAAGTTCCAAAAGAAATTGCTTTTGGTCATATAAATGTTATTTTACTATATACATGCGTGTATGAAGTACTGTATAAACAATAAATATTTTACAGATCTTATAAGAATAATTTTCAATTAGTATTTCCCAAGTTACTGTTTTTCAATTGAGATGATGACTTTATTAATTTTTATAAATAAAATATACGTTCACTTGTCATGAATAAATTGCGTAATAAATGTATATAACGTAAGGGGGAACGAAGGAGGTGATGTGGCTATATTGTAAGCAATAGGAACATTCAATACATCGGTAAATGATATCGAAAATTGCTATCAGACGTCGGAAATCACCTGTAGGTATGCAATCGACGAAATCGGAAACGAGATGAGACCGTGATTTTCGACATTTGTACATATTACACCTTGTAAATACGCCAACATACATATATTCATATTGAATTTATTGATATACGCTAATAAATTTGGTTCACAGTTGATTTTTAAGTTATAGGCAATATTGTGTATTTATTTCGTAGATAAGTGTAAAAAAATGAACGCAAAAAAATTACAGTGAATTATATATTTGAAGCTTACAAATTTAAATTTCAATAAACACTGATCTGAGAACCGTCGTTTCTCTCACTGTCAATTTTGCGATATATCTATATCGGTATTCTTATATTGGCCAACTTCCGGTAGAACGAACAGAATCTGAAGTACATAATAATTTATTTAATAATTTATGAGGAATACTTTTACTTCAATAAAGACGTAAAAAATGTGCACTTTTGGTCCCACTTCCTGTTGGCCGATTATACCAGAAACACATATAAATAGTAATTTTTATACGAGCAATATTTTTCTATATGAATAATATCACACCTAGTTGTGGTACTTAGTGACTTTCGGCATCCCTTCCGGTTGGTCGACCTGAATCGGATATGGCTAAGAACCATCTCCGTACCCACCTCAATATTAATGCCAAGTTTCATTCTGGTCGGCTTAACTGTTTAGCCAGGGCGCGACCACAACAAAATTCGGACACACACACACACTGGTCTAAATCATAATCAAAATCGGCGGTGGTCGCTGCAATGGTTCACGGGAGGCGAGAGTGGGAGGCGATTGAGGCTTTTGCCGAGGCTGTTTTCTCCAAGAAGGAAGAGGCGGAGAGGGAGAGGGAGCGTGCCTCCGGTGCGCCCCTCATGCGCCGCGCGCGGAGTGCACGTCGTGCGCCACGTCAGCGGCCGCGTCCTCCTTCGCCTCTCTCTGGGGCTGCCGTTGTGGACCGTTGATTGTAGGCGTTGCCGGCAACGGTAGGTATGTTCGGACCAGGGTTGGGGCTAGAATCCGTGTCCGTGCTGATCCCGCATACGTGTTCGTGCGGGATCGGCGGGGGATAGGTAACAGGCAGACCTGCTGAGGGGAGAGGGGCTCACCGGCTGCACTGGTCGGGACGCGGACGACTCCCGATTCCCGTGTCACGATCACTGAAGTGCGAGGAAAGGAACACCGTAATGGTTTTAGTGGGTAGGCCTTTGCCCTTCAAGCAAGGAGAGCCCCACGTAACCATGCAGCAGGCATGCAATTCAATGCCTTTCCATCATGTAAATCAGATAAAAAAGTCGTCACTTGTTAAGCACCTCATTAAGAATATATACACCAAGTTTGAACCAAAACGGGTCATTAACTTTAAAGTTATCGACCTGCAAACCTGCAAACAAGTGAGTCGGGAAAGAAGTCAACTAGTGTGGAGAAAATTAAACACCGCGCCGATATTAAGTTCTTCGCCAAGCAAAGAAAATTATCAATAGCTGTTAACAGTTTACACGGGATCTGCCCCTGGTAAAACTATAGTTTACAAGAGGCGTGGTCTTTTCAAACAAGGAAGAGAGTCCATTAGAGATGAGCTCCGTTCGGGACGGCCTCTTGAGGTCACTGCACCAGAAATCGTCGCAAAACAAGAAAAATTTGTATTGAAAGATACTCTGCAGAAGCTGTTTGCAGCAATGATTGGAGTATCCGAAACAAGAATTTCTAATTTCTACATCTTGGCATGACTAAGGTCAGTGCAAGATAGGTTACAAGAATGGTCATGTCACTTCAAAAAAGTGAGCAGTGAGAAAGTGTTCTCGTCAGTTTTTGGAGCTCTGTGAAGAGAGTAGGGAAGAAGTTATGGCCCAGACTGTTACTGGAGATGAAATCTGGGTTCACTACTATAAGCCTGCATCGAAGCAGGAGACGATGCAGTGGTATAAAAAAGGCACACATCCTCCGAAGAAGTTTAAAATGTCCGGAAATATCATGGCGACTATCTTTTGGAATACAGAAGTTATTGTGCTGATCGGTTATGAAAATCCTGAAGTGCCTATAACGGGACGGTACTACGCTTCTTTACTAGATAGATTGAAAGAAGCTATCAACGTAAAAGAAGAGGAAATCGACTATTATGTATTCCCAAAATTGAAAAACGAGCTGCTTCGAAAAAAACTTGGCGACGATGAAGAAGGCAAGTCTGCAATTTCGGCCTATTTTGACAGCAAAGATAAATCTTTTTTTTCGAAGGTAGAAACAAATTATTTGAGAGATCCCAAAAATGTATGAAAGTTATGGGAGAATATTTTGAACAGGAAAAATATTTCTATGTTAAATTTCAACCCCCTGCATTTCATTCCGCTAATATATTGGTAATTAGACATAGATGTTAAGTTTCGTTACCCCAGAAGTTCAGTAATCTGTTCGTAGTCTTATAAAAAATAAGAAATTAATTAATTTAATAACATACATTGAATGACTACAATACAAATACAAATATACTTTATTGTGCACTATCACAGAGTTACAAAAAAGAAAGTACATCAGGATTTTTACAAAAGGCGGTCTTATCGCTAACCAGCGATCTCTGCCAGACAACCTTTGGGTAGAAATTTAGCAAGTAGACCAAAC
>DWLS01006954.1:0-11158 GCA_018246255.1 Pachliopta kotzebuea | reverse complement strand
TCAAAAGCTGTCCTGGAGTGAAATACTGCCGCACTTTGGCAAAGACCCCCAGTTTCCTTGCTGCTATCTTAGCTTTGCGTGTTCCGGTTTGCATGGTCATCTTATGTCGTACAGAAGTGCCATTCGGTGTAAGTGTCTCATTTACCTCCGGATGATTACTTCTATTTATCTTACTAGACTGGAGTTCATAAAAAGTAAGATCTTCTAAGTTGTATTCCTTCATGACTACGGGCCGTGGTCATCATGTGTAATGTACACACGACGACTTTCTTGGCAGTTATATTGGAGTGGTGTTGCCATTGCCTTCTCTATTCCAAATACCAGTCTGTCCACGGATGGTCATCACAGATATTCAGGTTTCACGATGTTTTCCTTCACCGTCAAAGTTTGTGATATTACTGGTGTTGTACTAATTGCACATAAATTTAAAAATTCATTGGTGCAATACGGATTGCAACCCGGTACCTACGGAGTGGGAGACCGGCGTTCAAACCAATAAGCTATCACGACTCAAAAAAGTAAGATAGAGCGGTTTGATTTTATTTTTGTTATTGTTAATATTGTTGCTGCCTTTTGTAGAAGAACACTTTTTTATTGGCATTTGAAATCAGGAAATAGGTGTCAAGCTTAAGAATGCTCCATTTACGCCATGTCTAATCGCGTGAAACCATCTGGAGGTTGCGTTTAGCTGTAAATTAAACAGTTTCAATCTGGTTTATTTTTTATTCGGTACAGTAGTAGCGTCTAAATTACTATTCGATAGGACCGCTTTATCATTACTGACATTGATGAGTCCATAAAATTTTTATTATCACCTTAAACTTCGATAGAGTTTTTGATTATTATTCACAGCAATATTACAGCGAATGAAAACAGTGTATTAATATTTAAAAATGATCTAATTTAGATATGTAATTGATACACATAGAGACTGGAACTTTGTACAATCTTTCATAACGATAAAAATGTGCAAAGTTAAATGTCAAACCTAACCTAAAATTAATGCGCGCAAAAAAATTCAATTAATTTACATAAGGCCAAATAGCCTCACAATCTTGTTGGCATCAATTTTCTTAATTAAAGTTATTTGTTTTGATGTCGTAACTTGAAGAGACTTTTTATTAAAACTTGATTATATACAGAAGTGTTCGAAAAGAACAAATTGTTTGTACAAAACAACACCAGTGTTTATGAAGAAAAATTATACTTATAATACATTTAGATGTTTTTGTAATATGCCCGTGCTATGTCATTGATAAATTTGCGTGTATCGAACCGTATCTGCATAGTGAGTCGATATTTAACGCCAGACAACTACAGTACTGGGTGGTTAGGCAAGCGTGTCTTCACAACCATAGGACCCTCAAATACACGCACGGCGACCTCGGGTCAACACACTTGTTGAACAACACTGATCAAATGAATAATTTTCGATTCTAAGCATTTGTTATAACAGGCTTATTTAAAATATAATTGAAATGGCGATGAATAGGACATGTGACCAAGGACAATATCGTAGCGGACTAAAATCGCGATGGAATGGCAACCACAAGACCGCAAAATAAAAAGAGGAAGTACAAGTAAAAAATAGATTATTAAGGTTATTGGAGGGGCGTTTTCAGCAAGAAGAGCTAATAATAGAAATGAGTGGGACGAAAGGCTGGAAGAGGCCTGTATGGTGAGAAGCACGCTAATCGTTAAACGGGAAAACCTACCATAATTCAAACATAAAATAAAATATAATGTGAATTTAGGTTTAGCAATAAAGAGATTTATTATTATTATTTCTTATGTAATAAAAAGTACAGTTAAATCATTTTCTTCATCATAGTACATCATAACGTTATGAAAATTCAATGCAAAACTTATCTAATGTACAGAACTTTTTTAATACTTTTAATATTCTTGAAATTCAATTATACTCATACGTTGCTTTCCGGAAAGCTAATTAATTTTGCACAGCCCAAAAACTTCAAAGCAAATCATATTAAGCGACACCAAAAAGCAGCGTATTCACAATTTTTTTCTAATTTTTTAATTGAAACATACCAACCGATGAAGCTCGTTAAACTGTATAAGGTTTTTAAGTCATTTTCGCCTTAATAACGCTTACGGGCTTTGCGCCTAAATGTATCGAAATAATCTCCGCGATAACTAAATACGGATTAGCGGATGTTACATTTCCATAACAGATATTCTAAAAAATCGCTTTTCGATGTTTTCTTTAGCCACAAGTTCATGTTCAGCGGGGAACAAATTTTCATCTATTCGAGTCGCATAGCGCAAACGACCGCACTTTTAAACGGAGCTATAGCCGCATCAAAAAATGTACAAAGGTCCTTTCTTTTCTTTGCCTTTGTTCATCTTTTAAAGACTTTATGTAACATTTTCAAGTCGTAGTGTAAATGTATAATAGAATCCAATTTTTTTTTTCATAACACCACGGAACACGAAAATTATCTAAATTCATTTAAATTGTTTCATTTTATGGAGTAATAAATATCTTAATTCACGCATTTTCAATAGACTGAAAGTAAGGAATAAAACCCAAATAGCTGAACAAAAGATAAAACAGAATGCATGAAGTTTGTTTAGATGGATCAATTGTGCAACAACGGTGTAAACATTTAAGGTACCAAAAAAGCAAATAAATTTGCAATTAATTTACGATAATGAACGATAAAAAAATGCAATTTTTTTAAACTGAGAATTGGTATTTTCAAATTACTGAATTTCACTCCTATTATTCAATTATGTTAATACTAGTTTGTTAACCTTGCAATGAACACGCACTCGCTTTAGCTTTATCCAACGCGTGAGTTATGATCTTCGAAGATCTCTCAATATCGTATCACTAGATTGTGTATAATATCTATAAACGAAAACAATATTAGAAACTATGATTAGAAATTATATTAACTATATTAAAGAAAATTAGAAAACATTTTAACATATAATTACAAAATTTGGCAATTAACATTCTCAGATTTCGTGAGATTCTGCACTCGATTTTTTATTTATTTGCAAAACTTTTTGCTTAACCACAATCTTCCCTGGTGTTAAATGACGATGTGGGTTTAGCTGATAAAGCGCACAAACCTAGAAGAACTATATTAAGTTACATAAAAATGTTTATAACATTGCTAGTCGGTTATTACTTTACTATAACAACATGAATTTCATTAAAGAGATACTTAACACAATACAAGAGCAAAATCATCGACTTAAATAAAAAGAAATTGTTAAAAAATCACAAACGCATGTGTTTAAATTCATAATATTAAAAAAATCGAGTTAAGGAATGCATGTTTTAATAAGTTTTTAGTTATTTTAGTACATTTTCAATGTTACTAATAACAAAATAAAAAAAAAACTAATTTTAATTTTCTCTGAACTGTGATTGTATTTTCTCTTATTTTTTTATTTTGATCAATATATAATAAAGTACAATGAACCTTCACCACCAGATATCAACGGCATTAAAACGGTACTCGTAACGTACCGCTTAGAATTGCACAGCACGCTGCTCTCTTCGCTTACATTCACAAATAATATTAGTAGTTACATATAAAAAAAGATTTTAGATTAATTTAACGAATAACATTATACAGAACTGGTGATACGTAGCCTACATATTAAATTTAGTGAGTCGACAATTATCTTTTTGAATTTATTTAAATCATTTGTTTTGGTGAATTAATAAAAATTAATAAGAGATAGATCACTTTCTTCCTTAAAAGAAATTCATGTCATATTAAAGCCTACAAGAGTTTGTATACGGGATCAGCAATATACTCGTAGTGCATTCGCCTGTAAGCTAGTGACTACTATACTTATCATCGGACAAGCGGCATGCATGTTTGCTTCTTCAATGTAACAAAAAAACTGGTCCCTCAAGTTTAACTAATAAATTAACTGAGTAAATATACGAAAAGTAAATTATATCAAGCACTATTTACATCAACATTTCCATACATAAAAGAAGGGTATGTATGCATGCGTACCATACCCCAAATGTCTGTTCTTATCTACAGAAAAAGTAAACTTAGCAATTTTTATTCTGCATAGTGCATAACTTTTAAATGACTTGGGATATTAATATTTTAATAGATATAAGGAGCCAGGATACTCAGTGTGTATTTGCCAACATAAAATCGTACGCCCCTGGATAACCGATGAAGATATAATTTTATCCATGCCATACAGCTAAGTTTATAAATATTTTAAACGCTTGAGAGCGTGCATAGAAAATCCGTATTTAAACGACAATGTCCGTCCGTCCATCAATCCGTCAACAATTTTCAATCACGAGAACTACAAGAGGTAGGAGGTTGAAATTTGGTATACAGACAGATCTCGCTTAGATATGATCAGAGTCGTTGAAAATTTGTTGATATGTGGTTAGGTTCCCGAGTTGTGGGTGCACAAAATTTCAGAATTTTGTATGGGCCACTTATTGTAATAAATAGACGTTTATGGTAATTTGCAAGACATCTTCCAAAAAACCGTAATTTTTAAAACGTTGTCTTTTTTGGATATGTGTAAAAATGTTTATGTAAAAAGATTTTTTCTTTCCTTGCAGTCCAGGCATCAGCACCACTGTCAAAAAGTGAAAGTGGAATATTTTATATATAGGTTTTTTCATTTATCAGCCGTATCATACCTTGACAAACATTAAAATAAGTCATGACAACATTGTAAGTCTAAATTTAGTCTTTCAAATATTTTTTCATTATCATCAGCACAATAACAATTAATTTTAAGTTTTGGTGTTGATTCTTTTCTTTTCTTATCAACGGTATCCAAATCTGCTGAAATTACTTTGTCCTGTATCAAATCTTCCAAAAGATAACAGATATTAAAAGAAGTAAATTATTTTACAAAAAAACACACTAAAGTGACGGAGAAAAGAACGTCGTAAGATCTAGCATTGAATATGATATAAAGGAAGGCGTTAAGCTCAGATTTAGCGGGAACACTGCGAGGCCACACGACGGAAACCTCACGTGATATGTCCTCGGTGCAATGCACGGATACACGTAATGGATTTATTACGAGGTATATAAATTATTTCTTTGCATTTGTTCTTAAAGTAATACTTATTAGAACGTACAACGTTAACGCTGAAAGTAATCCGATTTAACATTACGATATTTTTATTGGTTATATTCATAATATAAATTAGCATTTTGACGATTACATTGAATTACCTATTAAATGAGAGTCATGGTGCGATAAATGTATAATTGCAAAGGAAACAAGAATTTGTAGTGAAAATTCGATGAGGGCTGATGCCTCGATGGGTTAGACAATCAGTGGATGTCACCTAACAGTAGGGTGTAAACATTACTGTTTTGCGGTTTGAAGGGAGCTGTAAGTTAGTGAAATTACTAGAGTAATGATATGTAATACGACTCTAGGCGACGATCATAATGAGGTGCTGTATATACCATTCTAATTAGCGCCTCGTTATTATGGGCAAGCGTAACGCGTACCATGAGGTGAACATCTCGATCGTCCGACCGCGTCATCGGATAGAAAAAAAATTCAACATTTGCACTATAATTTCAATAGCGGTTTGTGTCTGTGCACCTGCTTTGTACGCGTTGTTATGTCGCTAGCGGATCGACCGACGTGCGGTACGCATACGAATCTAAACACTACACTTTAAAGGAGCATTGCCTTTCCAGTTTACAGTACTAACGCTGACACTTCTACATCCGGTTTTAATTTCAAAACATCTTAACAATATTTAGATTTAACTGTGCAATAACATCGATATGATCAGTATATAGGTAAAGTGTATGTAAAAAAATTTCGCATCATCATTGATTAATAGTTATTTTTGCAAGCTACAAGTGGGACCTTAACATTATAAATCATTCTACAATAAATCAATATGAACGTACTGTCTCATAACATATAAAAAACGAAATTTACATAGAAAATACCTTAGAATTATATTATAACTCCTGTCAGAAACAATCTAAATAAACATTGAAAATGCAGTGCCTACAACACAACATAGCCAAGAAATCTTTCTTTCCAATTATTCTGCATTATTTCACTCATATTATAAGATATGAGGTGAACACAATGTATATTGTATAACCATTTAAACTTATATCTAATATATTGGCAGAAATCTTTATATTCTCTGTTGATGATAACACTGACCCGTCTTATGTAACATATACCAACTCATCTGATGCTGGGCACACAGACCAAGTGTCCCAAAATCTATCAAAAAATCTTTAATCTTAGTATGTACTTATATCGCATTAACCAAACATCTCTTTCTCATTTCTTAGTTGTAAACCATTCATTTTCAAGTTTTAAATATTTTTAAACTCTATGTTTATACTTATTATTCCTTACTTTACCTCTGATTGGAGTTGCGGTATACTTATTTTTGAACACAGCAGTTTCATTTTAATATTCTGATTTTCGTCACATGCATTCTTCTAGTTTCATTTATGAATACAAATCTTACCATAGGCATGTTAATTTTCATCTTGACATTATGGATACTTGTAAAATTGGCAATAAAATAAATTATAAAAAAAGTCTTGCAAAGATAGCATTACTACTCACCATTTCTAGATACATCGAGCTCAACTAAATTTTCAAAATTTTGTATGTCTGGTGGAAGTTTGTGGATTTCATTGTCACTAAGACCTAATCTTCTCAATCGATGTAGTCGGAAGAAATTCTGAAACAAAAAAAACAGAATGAGATACTTAGGTTAAAATAGTAATAATGAATGATTAATAATGATTGATGTTTGACAGCCACATACAACAATAAATCTTAAACAAAATTTAGATTATTTTCAATGAAAGCGGATAGTAATCTTTGAAGTTTTTTTTTTTATTTCTAACCAAAACTGAATATTGTTAGAGTTAAAAAGACCAAGTAAAATACAAAGATTAATATATTAACGAAATAATAAATAATGGTCCCTAATAATTGTCGAAAAATCGAATATTACATTTCATCCATCAACTAGAAATTTATAAAAACCTGAGTGAAGAACCTTTACGTGTTGGTGAGAATTTTTCTCTTTAGGACTTTCAAATCGTATCATATTTATTAGTTAAATGTATAAGGTAAATATAAGCAATAATATAATATTAATATGATTTTGTAATCAGCATTGCATGAGATGTTAGAACATTTTTAATCGTTATTCAGTTATTGCAAAGCGAATCAAGATATTAAAAGCGTAGTAACATTATTTACACCTCTCAGTGATAAGGTGAACGCCCACAATCGCTTGTGATATTAATTAGGGCAAACATGAACATACCTTAGGCAGATCTCGTATGTGGTTAGCATCCAGAAAAAGTTCCTCCAAACTTCTGGAATATCTTAGGATATCTTCAGGTACTGTTGGCAAAGAGCAATGCCGCTTGTCTACACATTCCACTTGCCGATTACATTTGAACAAAGGTATACATCGAAACATGTTTGACACTACACTTCAATCAAACTATAAAGAAATAAATTACCACCACGACACATATTTGTGCGCTTTTTGAAATTAACACTATCTTAGCATTTTAAATATTAATACGACAACAAAATATTCAAAAATACACTCAGGACACCTCACCCACGAAAATGAAGCCACAAACTGACAGTGTTGCCGTAAGTATTACAACGATTACTTTTGGAAATACATAAAAACGTGTTCACAAAAAATACACAAAATTTTTCAACCTTTGAAAAACATTTAGATACACAAACTACTTCAAATATTTTTCTTTAATGTATTCTGTTTGGAGAAATATTATAATAACAAAACAAATCTACAACGTTCCCAAAAATATGAATAAATTTGGTTATTGTGCCATAGAAAAAAAAATAAACAGATTTTAGTGTCATACATAAAAATTAAATGTGTTTTTAAAAGTATATTATAAATGTAAATATAACTGTATGTACCCTTAGGTACATTTTTCAGGGAATTGAAGATTATGATGACTTTAAATATCTTTTTATTAAGAACATTTTGTTCCTTTCAACGAGCCGTAACTTTTAAGAGTAAAAATATTAATATTGATGCATTGATGTCTTGGTGAGTGCAATAAGTGGTACTTTATGATTTACCTGTATAATGTAATTATACTATATTGACACATGTGTTTATACTAATTTTTAACGATGTTTAATAAAGATAAGTTAAATTATATAATAAATTGCTTTTCCGACTAACTTGAGTTAATTTTAAAACTGTCATTGTAATGTCAATGTCATAAGTTAAAATTTCAACTTATTGGAGATAATTTCTTCCATTAGTTAAAATTTGTACAACATCGCCATTAACGATAGATAAAACGGAATAGTTCGCCTGTTTTAGTATCACAAAAAATATGTCGTTTAATATTGGTTTTATTGGAGGTGGAAATATGTCCACAGCGATTGTTAAAGGAATTTTAAGAAAAGGTACGTATTTTATAAATAAACATTAACTAGTTATTAACAAATTAGCATTATAATGTAATTTGTAATTTTTTATTCTTCATATAATAATAAATTATGACAAAAAACAACTTTATTTCTTATCTGTCTGATTCAACTAGTACCTATTTGAATAAACATCGGAAATATTTACAGTATTTCACCTATTTTCGTCCAAAGATTCACTGGAAAAGATTGTTTTCAGTAATAAGACTGTCCATCGCCCTTTTTATTATTATGTAATGACTTTTGTTAATTGCAATATTATTAGGTGTGCAGTAAAGTATTTCCTGTTCTATTGTATTTGTAGATGCTCATCCAGCTTCAAAAATTTGGGTATCGGGTCCAAATAAAAATCATTTAAAACATTGGCAAGAAATGGGAACTAATGTGACTACTAAAAATGGAGAAGTGTTAAGTAAATGTTGTGTTGTATTTCTTGGTGTAAAGCCTGGTGTACTGACTGATGCTATTAATGATTGTATGCAGTCCCTGCCTAATGAAGGTCCTTATGATAATATCCTGTTTGTTTCAATGTTAGCAGGTATCTCTATTGAACAATTGCAAAAGGTTTGTTCAGTTTTAAGTTATTTTATATTGGAGGTACAAATAAAACGAAATGTGTTGTTATACTATACAAGTGGCCCATACAAAATTCTGAAATTTGGGCACCCACAACTCGGGATACCGACCACATACCAATAAAATGACTCTGATGTTAACTAAGTGAGATCTATCTGTATGCCAAATTTCAGCCTCCTACCTCTTGTAGTACTCAAGATTGAAAATTGTAGACGGACAGACATTTTCGTTTAAATAAGGATAAATATTTACTATATATTACTTGGTTATACTATATATTACTATATAACTACTAAATTGTTGCTTAATACTACAATAGTATTTATGACTTCTTTTTTCATTCACTACAGCTTTTTGTTTTTCACATGAAATAATTTTTATTTTAAGTAAATAAATTTGTCTTTCTAAGCTTTATGCCTTCTGTTTTTTGTATTGTAGAAGAATTATGCAGATTTCTTACAAATGGTGTGTCAAAAAATAATAAAAACATTGTTTTCTGTGCATACTTGGAAGTTCAGCAGTTGAATTAAGAAGATACAAGTTTTTCTTGATAACTATTAAGATAAAGTTGTTTTGAGCTGAGTACCTCATGCTGTTTGTTACTTAAACCAGTCTTTTGGAACTTTGATAATTAAAATATTCTTTTTTATAATATATTAGTATGCCATAATGATGTCTTTGTCTGAAAGAGTAATTATAATTTCTTTATTGCATAAATGTTTAAATGTTTCAGGCATTAGCAGTGCTTCCTTTTTCTACAAGTGTAATACGTATAATGCCGAATACACCAATGTGTGTAGGTGCAGGAGCATGTTTATATACACCAGATAATAAAACTACAGTGGAGCAATGTGCAATAATAGAGAAACTTTTAAACAGCTGTGGTATTTATGAAAAAGTATCTGAATCATTAATAAATTCAGGTGGTACTTTGCCAGGTTGTGGGCCTGCTTTTGTAAGTTTAACAATTTATTTAAATTTTTTCCTAACACATTATACTTAACCTTATTATCAATATTGAGTTACAAACATTCCTTAACAAAACTTTTATAGGTGTTCTATTGTTAATTACTTTGAAAGAGTGTTATGAAAGGTATTGGTGGAAAAATACATTGATGCCAGTGCAATTGATAGACTTATTATACAACATTTAGAGAAGAAAAAAACTTGGTGTAATTAAAATTATGAATGTAATTGTATTGTAATGTATAAATGTCATTTCAGATGTATATTGTAATTGAAGCACTAGCAGATGGGGCAGTAAAACAAGGTATGCCCAGACCTTTGGCATTACGCTTAGCTGCACAAGTATTGGTTGGCAGTGGAGAGATGGTCTTACAGACAAACAAACATCCCGGCATTTTAAAAGATGAAGTTTGCTCACCTGGTGGCTCTACTATCTGTGGTGTAACTGCATTGGAAAATGGACGATTGAGGTAAAACTTGTTTTCGTTAGTTTTATGTACTACAAAAATATTGGGTAGAAAAAAAGGGCAGATAATGTACTTAAATTTTTATTTATAGTTATAGAAAATATATAATATATTGCACAACACAAACCACAGCTACATGTTACAACTATCATATTGTAAATCTGCTTTCTAATGAGTGCAGGTGAATGTTTTGAGCATGTTCCTTTTGACTCCTGTGAAATTTAATTCAAATGTTGGCATAGTGTACACAAAAAAATAGTAAATTGTTACTAGCATTGAAGTATATTTACCACTTTTAATTGAAAAACTGTATTTTAAATAAAAAAAGTGACTTATACAAAACTAATAGATAATTTATAAATGTAACATGAATATCACATAATTTTTTTTATTATACAACTATGCATAGACACTAGCAAGATGTTCACTTGATGGTAAGTGATACGTCTGCCGATAATATCGATTCGCTAGATACGATAATATTCACAGTACTAAAGCGCGCACATCGCCTAGAGATATCACATTTTGAGTTTCGTTACCTCTGTAATTCAGTAGCTTAACACATTCTACAAGCCGAAAAACAGTAATGCGACAAAGGCAACGGCGACAAAGACCATTATTTAATCATCCCGTGGTTCCAACCGTCAAAGAAATATACGTTAAAATCCAAATATATCTTA
>DWLS01006953.1:0-11158 GCA_018246255.1 Pachliopta kotzebuea | reverse complement strand
AATTAATAAATGTATAAATTAACATGTGTTGTTTACTTTAAGTTTTTAACACTAAACTTCACTACAGTTAGAAATTTTCAGGAGATCAATATCAAGTAAGTAGGGGGTCTACACAACACGGAGACACAAGGCAAGGGGTCTACGACACAAAAAAGTTTGGGGAACTCTGGTTTACGCACTAATAAATTAAAATTTCTCTAACTAGAGTAGATTTTAATTTAACCTACATATAACATAAAACCGTTCTTAATGCAAGGGAATATATTTATGAATCAGTACGTATAAAACAATTGTAGCTTTGTAAACAGCTTAAAAATTTTAATAGCAATGTTTATTTGTTAAATAAAATTTTAGTTTCATTCACGTATATATAATTTATCCTTATTTAACTTGAAGTTTAAATTAAGAAATGGTGGCTTTTATGGTAGTTTTATATTAACTATTCTTTTTTTTGTTACTTACAGGTTGTTAAGAACAAAGGCCCACCGTCTGAAGTGACTTCTGCCAATCAATATATAGCACGGGATGATGTATACGTAAGTAATATTTTATATTTATAATTTGATTTGATAAGTTTACACAGTTTACGGATCACAATTTATCTCCGCGTCTGCATGTCCATCATCTGATGAACAGTAATTCGGTGAAACGACTTACATCATTAATCATTGAAGAATAGACAATGATACATGTATTTAAATAACAACGAGGCTGAATATGGCGAAAGATATATTCTACAGAATATTCTACCTCTCGTATGAATATTGAACTTAATTTACAATGTTCATAAGTACAGTAAAACAGTTATTGATTACCGAAACTGGATTTACATGTATTATAATAACGTTGCCTCCGAACACATTATGTTCTTCTTTGACGGTAACTAGTAAAATTACTGCGCTGTTGAGACTCATACTCAGACAATGACGAAATACGTCTCAAGGCCAAGGAGCATATTAACGTGCAGTATAAACATTCTTATAGCCTCATTATTATTAGCAAGCGTATAATTTACCATCAATTGAACGTCCAATTGATCTTGCCTATCCATTGAAAGAAAAGAGTGTCCTTTATTATTGTATCTGTATACTTGTTAATATAAAATAGAGTATATTTTATTGGACACCTAGTAGGTTGAAGTAACTGTATTGTAGAGGTAATTTTTAAAATAAACATTATGCTCGTCTCTCAGAGGTCCCTGCCGCCGTACCTGCGCTCCTCTACGGAAACTGTCAAGATGTCACACGAGTTCGCACGCGGCTTGAGGGACAGGTTAGATACTTATTTTAACAACAAATATGTATTTTGCCAGACTTGGCAGTTTCTAAGTTATTCCACTAATATTATATGAGCGTATTTCTGGCAGATGTTATAGATGTTATTGCTCTCCAGCGTGAACTTCGCACGCGCCAGTTTATGTACGTTATAAATTTTATATAAGCGTAAACAATTGTTAGCTAGTCAAAATAAAAAAAGATATTCAATGTAAACAGAACTCTAAGTGATTAACATATAATACATAATCTTGTTAGTTTTATTATCAGAGAAGAAATAGATGTACATACATTTATATCTAATGTACAGTTTTCTATTTTTACTCTCTTACGAGAATTATTCAATATTTCATTATTATCATAATTAGATGATCTGTATGACATTTTAAAGATACGTGTTGAAAATGAAGAGAGCAGGAAAATAGTTATAGAATTCTTTCATCATCATCAACCGCTAGAGACGTCCACTGCTGGACATGGGCCTTCCCCAGTAGTAAGGGATCCTTTAATGTAAATAAATTAATTATCAGCCCTTTTTACAATATTGTCTTCTCTGTGCTTAAGAATGCCTAGAGTACTGTTTATTTAAGTTTTTGAAATTTTATTGCAAATTATAATTAGATTTTACCATAATTATCAATGAAGTCCTAGCTTATTACATATCATACCTATTCTAACTCTAATGATGTACGAAATGTAAAAATCCATATCCAGAGAGTTGTTTCGTTAATGAAAATGTTTCTTTTTTCAGTTTATCTTCCTCCCGCTGTCAAAAAATAGTCGTAAATTAATTATTTTTTATGGTATTTTACAGTGAAAGCCGCAGCCCAAGCGGCAATGAGAGCAGAAGTAGCAGCGGTTGCCTCGCACCACCCTTGCCACCTAAACCAGGCCCGCCGCGTCCGCCACCGGACCATACCACAGGTGACGTGTAACGACATTAACGAACGATACTTATCAATAACATTCCCTCTACTATATACTGTTACATTAAAAAATGTTTTGTATATATTTAAAACAGCTAGGGTAATGAAGTGCTTCTTTACCTATAAAGGCCTAACAACAATTCACCTCGATTTCACACAAAGTCACGACCAGACCGTGGACGAATTAAGCGTGCTCGCTCTTAATATTCTGATTCGTTAAGTCAACAATAATTCAACAATTGACAAATACATTTCAGGTCGCAAACATCAAAGCCGCATTCAGGCCAGAAGTCCTACAGCCAAAGACAAACCGAGACTGCCCGTTAGGAGTGACCTCGCACGAAACGATTCCCTGAGCTCCCTCAGCCTGGATTCCTTCGGCTCAACCGACAGGGAAATATTTGAAGAAACCGTAAAAGCCGGCCTTTCCAGCGTTAACCCGCGCGCGAAGTTCACGCTGGAGAGCAATAAAGGAAAAGCGCACTCCGTGGAGAGACCAGTGGAGTCCGCAAGGCATGGCAGGCACCACAAATCCCTAGATCGAAGCGACAAGATCACACAGTGTCGTTCCAAAGCTAGGGATCCAGAGTTCGAAAGAAACTTGGCTTCGGGAGCATACAACATTAAACCTACGAGTAAAGTAAAGAAATTGGAACAGGAGTTTGCGGCGTTAAATCTGACAAGGTCTCCTTATTCGTATCACGGCGAGACTTCAGGTTACTCGCTGGCACTTCATTCGAGGTACAGGGGTCACTCCTCGCGGTACTACGACGACGGTCCACCCAGTTTGCCCGCGAGAATAGATGATCCGAGAAGGCAGCTCGAACGGAGCAACTCACTTAGTTCACTCAGCAACGAATCATTTGGCTCCACTGACAAGGAAGTGTTCGAACGCTGCGTGCGTATGGGCATGTCCAAAGCACAACCGAAGAAGCGCGACGACGGAAAGCTGAGAGTCAGGAGCGATGACCGTCTAGAAATACGCGAATCACACAGGCGTCGTCGAAAGGATAGCAAAGCGCAGGGGGCTCTGGACAAGATGGTGGGAGAAGAGTATTCCAAGGACAGGGCTATTTTAGAAGAGGTCATTGCACGGGGTGCCGGCGAGGGTAAAGCTCAGGCAAAGAGCGAGAGCAAAACTCAGTCAAAAAACGTCCCGGCGCCGTCTGCGGACCGCGCAACCGCAGACGAGCTCGCCGCCACCGCGCCACCAACTGGCTCTGACTCTGAGCAAGGTTATTGCGAACACGACTCTACTGCTGATACGAGGCAGGAACCACTGGAATTGGACGTTGTGTTCGACAGAAGCAACGAAAAAGCGACTGTAGACTCCGGGAACACCACACATGATTCCGCAGAAATCGAATTGGACCATTCCAACGAGTGTCTAGCGCCGCAGTCCGTTAACACTACCATCGAATCGGAGAAAGACGAACTTAACAGATCTAATGAGTCCTACGCTGATGTGTTGGATGGGTCATGGAGTGACGAGGAACCACAAAATTATGCGGCAACGCTAACTAGGAAACATAAACTCCAATGGACTGATATTAAACAAGAGAAACTGACACCTGAAGATCATTCCAGAAAGACTGACACTTGGAATGACAACACTTGTCCAGATGACGTCACCTTCCCGACCATCAGCGGCTCCGTGCACTTGGTCTCCTCGATCAGAAGTGAGATCGTAGAAACTAACATGGCATTACCGGATTTGTTAGAGAAGAGCGAAGCAGGAAATTTGTTTTCTAGACCCGATTTAACAAATAAACTTGATACACAGGAGCTACATACAAACGAAGATAGTAAGTTGGATAATGGCATGGACCTTGCTCTGGAACCAGCTTTTGTCTTAGATGATAACGACCACAAATTTGATTCCATTATGTCATCAGCCATAGAGAAAGAAGCGGCTCGCTTAGCGGCACAGTTGAAGAGCTCTCAGTACACGATGGTAACTAGTGTCACATCACTTACCTCGTTGGACTTGGATAACGTTAAACCGCCATCGAATTTAGGTAGCCTACTGTCTTTGAGTGCTTCCGGGCACTGGGACGAGGCGGCGGCGCAGTCTTCCAAAAAAACTAAGAGCCGGAAAAAGTCATTACCGGTCGCTCTAATGGTCAAGCGGGCCTTAAGCAACTCTATGCATCATGGAAGCTCTGAACATCTCGATAGCATACCAGTGAGTCTACTCGAAAACATTAAACCTCCTTCGGAAATGGAGCACATTGACATGGAGGGCAGCATGATATCCGTGTCGAGCATCGTGTCGGAGGTGGCTGAAGTAAAAGATAAAACTCCGATCGTGTTCGACTTTAAGCAGCCAATACAGGACTTCCCGCTTTGCAGCACCTTCACTAACGTCTTCCATGACTTGGACAAAGTGAACCCACCGTCACTGTTCGACGAAATGGCCGAATCGACGTTGGAAATTGAACAAACGACCGCGCAACAAATGTACGATGACTGCCTCTCTAATACTTTGAACGTCGTTACGGATATACCGTCAGGGTCTGAGAACTGCACACCGTTGCCATCGGACATCAGCAGCTTGGAGTCAACGCCTAAAAGAAAACGCGGCTCCAAATATTTAACACCTAAGGAAAAGAGGAAAACAAATAACAGGTACCAGACGTATACGATTACAGACACTGTATCGGAGAGCGACGTTGTCGTGGATGTTGCCGCATCGGAGGAATTCGTCACGTGGACTAAATCTGAAAGTGATAGGTCCGATGAATACGTCACAGCAACATCCGAACCTAAGACTAGGAGGAGGCTGAGCGCAAAACAGAGAAGATTAGAGGACAGGGCCAGGTACCAAACCCAAACTGTTAGCATTCACAATATTATCACCACAGAACCTGTCCAGGCCACCATACCCAATCCTGAAATAGAGATCTTGAAACAACGTCTGGCGGCGAAGAAATCGATAAAACAAAAACGCGCGGAGGATGCAGAAAGATTTAGAACGAGAACGTTGAGTGAGGATATACCGCCATCTCCCACTTTCGTAACTAAAGATGCTAACTTTGAAAACATCGAAACTACGACAGGTTACGACAGCTTATCCTCCAACGAGCCCAACCACCAGCAGCTCGTCGACGAGCGCCATGATCGGCCGCTAGACGACGTGTTTGCCAGGGACATCGACAGCGGCAACAACGAAGACGACTTCGAACTGAATTCCACTCAAATGCAGACTTACACAAGGAGCTTCAGGAATTATCTGCCTGTTATTGAAAGTCCAGCCGCTGTCGATATGTGCGTCGTCAATAACCTGAAGAACATCGAAATGAGCGCTTCGTACGGGCGCACGGCTGCACACAGCGATAGGAGCCACCCAAGCAGCGGCGACTTCGCGAGCTACGAGGGCGACAGCAACTCCGACACGGACCTCCCTCCATCGCGACCCAAACCCAAAATCATCAAACCGGAGTCGAAAAGAGACAAAAGCATCGATTCCAACGAATCTATAGAGTTGGAACAAGACTCGTCAAAAGCTATAAGAGGGAGGAAAAAAGCCGCGTACATTTCACCCTACAGGCGGAGCGTACCACCCGCCAAGAGACAGCTAGCGCCGGTCGTGAAAGCGGCGGTGAAAACGAACACGCTCGCGAAGCCTGCGCACAACGTGCCAAAGCCCACCACTAAATCTGCCATCAAGCCACCTGTTAGAACACCGAGCGCCTCCACTTCGCCAAAAAAACTTTCCAATAAATCACCAACGAAAACTGTACAAAAAAAGACGGAACTTGTTCCGCCTGTAGTGAGTAAGCCTTTGCCACTGACACGGCAAGGCACATTCACAAAAGAAGAGAGCACTGTGCCCGCTAAAGATTTACCGGTGCCGGAAAGAAAGAGCGGCGCGCCTCGTGCGGGCACGGCCTCGTCGCCGACTAAACCGAACACATCGCCCTCCCGCCTGCCTCAGTACTCGCGCTGCGCGAGGCCTCCCCTGGCCAGGGCCAGCACCAACACTTTCAAACAGACGAAATCGATCGCGAAAAAACCAACCGAACCTGTCATGAAAAATTCTCCCTCGAACCACAGCTTGCAGAGCAACGACAGCGGCAAGACCATCGTGCTAGCGCGCGGCTCCCGTCAGGGCAGCGCCTCCAGCGTTAACTCTATTCCGTCCCTAAAATCCAGTACGAGGGACGTCGAAAGCAAAATAGCTAATCTTTGGCGGAAAAATGAAAAGAAACCGGTCAAGTCTGAGAAGAAAGTATGGATAGAGAGCGACAAAACTGAACCGCCTAAATTAATAAGAAGCTCCACGTTCGAGGGACAACCCAAGCAGAGCCAGATGTCTGCGCCGAAACAGAAGTCTGCCATCGGCATGAGGGTCTCGCAGATACCTAGCCTGAGGCCGAAAGTCGCGCCGGGCAGAGCCGCCGCGCAAGTGGCGACCTCCTCCAAGAAACCGGCGGGCAGGACCCTCGCTAAAAAACAATACGGCGGGCAAGTGACCTCTTGAGCGGGTTCACGTCACTGCGAGCTGCTGGTCACTTGAATTTTAGTCGATTATTGTCGGCGCCGTGTTGTGTATAGACGACGTTACCGAGAGTAAGGTTGTAACATGTGCTCCGACGTTGAGGAGCTGCTCTACCCGCAGTATCTACTATACACTAATTAATTTAGATGTTATTTTTATTTTACGATTATATTTACAACTCTATAGCTTGTACGGACTCGTGACGACGACGCGTTGATTCACTTCAAACATTTTGACTGCACCCGTCAATTATAGTGAGTAAAATTGAATCGTCGGAACTTGACAAAAAGAAACCGTTTAACCTCTGAATGGATATTCGGAAGTAACGTCAAATGTTTGAAGTTTGAGTTGATTGTTTTGATTGTTAAATCGGTAGATTCTGTCTGATTAGCTAAGGCTATTTATTTATATATTTATGTATATATGACGCATTTATATAACTCGAAACATGTATAATCATATACACACATCAATTTAGGTGTGTACGCTGTCCGCCGCAGATGAATGAATGCATCGAAGTACTAGATTCAGATCCTAATGAAGCCAAATTTGTGACTAACATGACCCCCATCAGCTCTGGATTCATAGCGGAGGAACATGGGAGTCGTCTGCTGGAATCGCGAAGCGGTACCTTGTACATTACTCATAACCACCACCACAACATTAATAGGTTTAATACAGCGTCGCTTCGGAGTAAAAATGACGGCATATGGTGACCATGTCCTAATTTTTTACATCTAGTCAGTTTTAAGTGTTAGGTAAGAGTGGAAGGAGAGGAAGTGAGTGGAGACTATGAGTAGGTTACGTTGGCGGCGGATTGGAGAACGGGTGCGTGTGCGTGTTAGGTCGCTTCTTGTATGAGCATAAACCGGCTTCCTATAGTTATTAACGGTATATTGAATCCAGTACACCCGTGTATCTAATTTTATATCAGCTTGTTTAATAGAAATATTTCTTCGACTAGCGATAGATAAACTACTACGTACTCTGGGACAATTTCGGCCGCGCTTTCAGCTCCCTAAGATCTTACTATAGAACTTCCAAACATAATTTTGTACTGATTTCTATTGATAAGTTGTTTTTTTAAGGGATAGATTTATGTACTGTCGTCTCTATTCAGCAGTTTAGGTGCAAAAGTTTAATGGACAGGCCAGAATTGCTAAACAGATATATGAATAGATTAAGGCGCGTAATGCGGACGGTAATAAATAATGTTTACCTCATCTCTGACGTTTTATTTCATACCCTGATACATTTTGTCTCCGAACGAAATTCTTTTGTAATTTTTCAACATTTACCTTAATTTTACATACTATTAGATGACAAGCTGGAGATAAAGTGTGTAGATATAGCATCGCAGTGGTAGACTCGTTACGAGGAAAGCTATTGGCGATGATATAAATATGATCTATTTTGACTGATCCGTGCGCTAACCGCTTTGCTTTCTAACACTGAAGAAATCCCTGGTTCAAATCTGGGACCGATCATTAGATACCCCTAGCTAGCTACCATCATTGTGAATCAACCGCCGTAAGACTCGCTATGTACTGCTTACACAGAAGCTGATATAGTTTGGTCGGAGAGCTTTATTTACCACCTACAGCCCCAATCTCACAATAGCATGAAATAAATCTCATAAAGTTATGGTCGTATTAGCCCGTTGTAGAATTGCTCATCGATAAAAATTTGTTAAGGATAATTAAGGGTTGCGACGACGGTTTTAACCCTTAAATACATATTGTTGCCAAAAGTCTACAAACCAATTTTTGTCATTTTAAAAAGTGACAAGTGTTTCAGAACGCATTTTTATATCATAGCTAATAACATAATGAAAAAAAAAAACGTGTAAAATTGGCGGGTAATTTGACATAAGCATTGTGATGGTGGAAAAAGTTGGTTGTATGATAATTTGTGACTTTTGAATTAATGATTTAATGAGAATTAATTGCCGAAAAGAGATAAAAAAAAAAATTTGCTACATTTCATACATAAATAACCCTATGGATCATAAGATCTATAGGTTTATTTATGTATAAATAAGATTTTTCATCACCTACCTAGATGCATAGTGTAACCAAATGGCTACATACATGTTTTTAACAAAAATATAGTTTTTATTGAAACCTATTGATATTTTATTGAAATTTTTTTTAATTATTTTTCCCTTTATCTGTGACTCAAAACTTATACTTTTTTTTTTATAAAATCTAAGAGGCAAACGAGCAAGACGGGTCACCTGTAAGTGATTCACCGCCGCCCACGGTCACCAGCGACGCCAGTGCATTACCTACCCTTCAGGTAAGAATATACTCTTTTCTTTTTACTGAAATATTTATTTCATTATTATATAAAAAATCATGCATTTAAGGATTAGGAGACGGGGATACAAAAGAATAAACAAACAACGGAACTAGTCAGATAGTTTATTATGACAATATGGTCCAATACATTGAATTCAGATACCGAATGCCCTTCTACGTAAAACTGTAAACATGCATACAATATAAATAGGCAATATCATCATGTCAGCATGTGAAATATGTAAACCTATGTCCCTTATATTTATCGCTCTCATATAACATATATAATATTAACAAAAACTATAGTTACTGTATTCATGGAGGCATGCAGAGGTAGATCGGTTTATTGCAGCGCCGCCGGCGGGCCCCGGGGAGGGGGGGGGGGCGCGTACTGGCAGTATTCAGTTTCCATTAACACTTAAGAGCTTAAAATCTATTATAACATATAAAAATTTACTATAGTACAAAACATTATGTTGCAACTGTATATTGAAACGTTGTATATATTTATTATAAAAAGATATAAAATGTCCATATCCCCCGGATCAGGATCTCGGCGGCGCTGTGTCCTTACAAGCAATAGGTCCTATCTTACAGAAAGAAAAACAAAAAAAAGAAAAATCCCAGAGACTAATGTAGAAAACAGCGATTCCTATTTACAATTACAAGCGACGCGCGAAACGGGCCGCACGTCCGCATCGGCCGGCGCACGGAGCGCGACTGAGCTTTGAGAGGAGGATTCTACCCACACACATATATATATTACATTAACCTTTAACCCTTCTCCACATAATGATGTAAATTTCCATCATAACTTAATACCGGTAAAAGACTACACAAAACTAGTGTACTTTTTATTTGTTGCCATTGGCATCTTTATAACGGTACAGCGTAAAACCAAACAGTTAACAAAAACAAAACTAACGTCACTGTTAATTGATTAATTTGAACTTGTAATTGCGCCGTTTCTTGCAAAGGGTTAATACATTTAGTGCCATATCAATCTAAAAATATCTATAAAAATCCAATTTTTTTAAAGATTTGCTTTGTCTAATTCAGTGATTCTCCTTTTAACAATTTCAAAATTTGGCGGCACACAAAGAAAAAAATAAACTTAAATATTATTTACTTAAAACTTGAAACAACAACTGCGTAAAATAGTTTATGATAATAATTTTAAATGTTCGACAAAATGATATGTAAAGATAGAATAGGTAATACAAAAATAACAGTATATTTACTATTAAGGGATTATATAAAATTTGACGGCACAGTTGTTGAGAATCACTTCTGTAGGTATTTTAGGCGAATGATTGACTTCGTGATATTTGAGTTATTATTATAGAAAAAACTGAAAACAGCTATAGCGAAAAAAATTTTTTATATCGTTATCTGTGAATAAATAAAATGTATCCTTTTGATTTATAAATTTTGTAGTTTCAATTCGTATGAAAAGTAGCTGCAGCAGAACTTGAACTACTTCCGAAATGTTAAAAGTATTTATTGCTATTATCAGATAGATATAGACTATTTTGTAAGCAATTTCATTGAAAATTGAATATTGTTTTTCAAAATTTCTGCTTTTATATAATTGATAAGCAGTTGATATATTAAATTTTAGTATAGTTGTAGCCCCTCGTTATCGTTTTGAATGTTCCACATTGCGCTTGCGCCGGCGACACGGACTGCGGCAATGATACGCACAATAAGTTTACATCGAAACACGACAAACGACTTGACAATTGAACGCAAAACGCCTACGTAATAACATTAATGCATTAGAAGCGCTAAAGTATATTCAATGTGGAAAGAAATTTAGTTAAACTACTAGCATTTAAGACCGGGTTCACGAATTTACAAAATGTTTACGACATCCATTATTATATTTATATTACAGACGAGAAATTCAAATTGCTGTCAGCATTACGGATCGCACGCTCCTGTATTTTGTACAGTTAAAATATTGTTCGTGGTTCCTGTGGTTTATTGTTCTTCTTCTTCTTGAGGTGCCTCTTCGCTAATGAAGGTTGGCAGTTAAATTGGCGGATAAGTTCTAGCTTTTTTTCTCATGCGTTCTTCATCTTCTTGAGGTGCCTCTTCGCTAATGAAGGTTGGCAGTTAAATTGGCGGATAAGTTCTAGCTTTTTTTCTCATGCG
>DWLS01006952.1:0-11159 GCA_018246255.1 Pachliopta kotzebuea | reverse complement strand
ACAATGCGTTTTAAAAACAGTTTTCTGCCACGCACAGTAAATCTCTGGAATTCGTTGCCATCAGCGGTCTTCCCCAATAATTGCGACATTGGGTTATTCAAGAAAAGAGCATATTCTTATCTTAAGGGCAACGCACTGGCATCGCTGGTGACATTGGGCGGCGGTGAATCACTTACCATCAGGTGACCCGTCTTGTTCGTTTGCCTCTTAGATGTTATATAAAAAAAAACACAAAAAATAAACATTCATTGACGTATTCAAGGAAAGTGTTTCAATTTAGTGATATTGTTGATAATATAGTAAAACTTCCCCTTTCTCTACTCAATACTGCATAAGGTGGCGACCAATAACTTTCTCTACCTATGATTGTTTTAATTCCCCGTGATAATCATAATTTTAGTCTATTGAGACTGTTTTCAATTTTATCACTTTTAAATTTAAGCTACCATCGATAAATTTTTAAATTTTGTGGAAAATACTAAAAATTAAAAAGCGACAGGGGATCAAAGCGAGTATGTCCGTAAAAGTTCATGTAAACAAACCGGCACGTTACACCAGGCGAGCCAAAACGCTGGGCAGTTTAACTGTTTGCGTCGCTTAATATTTTTAACAGTTTTTTAATTGGTATTTCAATTTAAATATTTGTTAAGTTATTATACAGCGGTGTAAGCTATTGATTAATAAAACAAAAATTCGTTTACTCATCATAGCGCAAGGCACCTTATAGAAATTGGATGCGTATAGCCGAAGATCATGCTAAGTAGCGTTTATTTTTAACTCGCGGAGTCCAGATACTCGAGCTCTGCATCCGATGAAGCTCTTAACGCTCCTAATAGTGACAAAGAAAGTCTACATCACCCGAGGACCCGAAAAAATGGCATATGTAAGGACAGGCTATTGTCCAGCAGTGGGTTTATGAAGATGATGAGGCAACATTTCTTTCATATTCTTTATTATACGGTAATTGCTGGATTGGCCACGAATATTACACATTGTCTCTCACATGGCTTCTGTTTGGTATTTCATATGGATATTGTTGTTTATAGTATTTTTGAACCCGTTCGTTAATCTCAGGGCTCGCCAGTTTCATAGCAACTTTTTTCTATAGATAAAAATCAGACATCACTCTTTTCATTTTATTTTAATAAACAAATAATCAATCAATGTTTATAAGCTTTAATTTCACGCATATTTTTTATGTACAATATTGTAGGTGCGATCACATTTGTGCTCCATATGTGCTTACGTAGTTTTCAGGTTTCAGATATAGCAGCACTTCTTTCTAGTCTATTAAATAATTGATATTGAATAATCCTAGTAAACCTACACTTTTAAAATAGTAGTATATAAATAACTGTCTTCAAATGTTTGTATATTATTCTCTTTTTAGATACTGCAATGTTTAAACTTTTTGAATAATATTAAAAAAGGATAATAAGTTATTAAAAATGATAGGAAATTTAGACATCTATAAAAATTATAATTTTTTTTTCTCTTTTCACATACTACACATATATTATTAACATGGTTCGCTTTAATGGAGCAAGAGCAGTATGTACAACTTTTAATTAACAGGGCAAAGGAATTGCTTCTTTTCATGTGCTGTGTTTGTAAGAAAGTTAAAGGAAATTTTTCCAAGGCTAATTGGAAAATACTGTACCTCCTTCTGAAAATAGTGTAACAAAATATGCGTCTATTTTTTAACATGAACTAATTTGGTAGTATTAAATGTTTTTGGTATGCTGAAATATATTAGATATAAAACAATTAAGGGCCTAAAATTTTGAGAAAAAGCCGTTGCTAAATTGTCGATATTGTTTGCTACAAGTTTTTGTCTTATTGTTACAATTTAATGTTCATGTTAATAAAACATAAATTTTTTATTTAAACTCCTTTTTACCCGTCTGACTACTACCATATATTCTACAGAGTATTTTCGTAAATTTTCCGTAAACGTTAGTGAACTTCAGTTAGTTTCTAATCATAGTATGAAAGGAAAGCCCGCCCTTATAGAGAAAACTTTTCCTCATAGAACTCTGACTTTCTTTAAAGTTATGAAACATGAAATATGATCAACATCAACTTATTTACCTTAAAGCTTAGTTTCTTTCTGTTAGAGTTTACCGAATAACAGTATAAGACGATATAGTAATGATAGCACTTTGATGTAGAACCTGACGAAGAGATTAGTATCTTATTAGTTGTGATAATCACCTGTCCATCAGATGATGACTTCTGTGCAAAATAAGCTTTAAAATTATTTAAACTTCATAAAAAATATTTTTGTCAGCAAAGATGCCATGTTAGAAATCTTCTATATCCATATATGTAATAGTGTGTGGTGATAGCGCATAAGTAAATGGCGACCTACATTTACATTACCAGTCTTTTAGGAGCAAATATTCTTTACGATATATTATGCCTGAAATACTTTCCCACGCAATATTTTCTTTGTTTTATCACGGTTCTTCTTTTCCTCTTTAGTTTTTTACTACTTAACACACATTTACGTGCTACCTGTATCGTATAAGTTGTCCAGGTTCTATTATAAATTACTATCATTGAAGTTAAAAAGAACAAGAGCACGAAAATTATTAATTATACTTCAATGAAGCCCTATTCAATTCCCATTAATCCTGCCTGTATGTGATAAATTCTTAATAATGTATAAGAACGTTTCTATACACTGAGCTAATTATAAATAAAATAAATTTTGAGGACCGTTTTTGGTTTTAAAATCCGCAAAACGAGGATAATTAGTTCCCTGTGTTGGCTGAAACGAAAGTGATAAGATTTTTAAAAGATAGTTTTACACTTTTTTGTACTGTGTATAAAAAGATTGTACAATAATTCATGTAGTGTAGTATATTCATTATGTAATTGTATGTTTACATTACCTATATAATTTTTTTGTATTTATGTACATATTACAGCCTTCTTATTTATTTGTTTATATGTTTGAATTGTATTATCATTTCATATTTTTACTTTTTTATTTAAAAAACTTTATTGCAACACCTTAAAATAGGGTACAATAGGCGGACTTAATGCCTATAGGCATTATCTGCCAGTCAACCTAGGAGGTGGGAGATGATGTAGTAGGTGAAGTGTGAAAGATATATTATTATACAAATAAATACGAAAGAAGGTATAGACATATCAGTCATCAGTTTCATATCAGTCATTTATGTTTTAGTACTTATCATCTACTACAACATTTCACTTCTGGAAGGGTTGGCTTGTAAAGAATGCCTGCAGGCATTAAGCCCGCTTTATTTTATTAAAGTCATATTTAAGTATTGAAAGAAATCTTAATGTACTTATTATTTTTGAACTGCAGTTCTTATATTTACAAGATTTTTTTTAGTAAAATTACTGCTGTTCTTTTGACTAAGTGCTATACATACATTAAGATACTTGAATACGATAAATAATACAGATAATTAAGATAAATAAATAAATTAAAAAGTTACACAATTTATTATATAATAAACATTACTACTATAGAGTGAAGAAGGGAAGTATATTACACATTATACACTTATTAAACATTTAATCAGTTATTGCTATGAAAGAAGTATTGCACCAAATCTGAAAATTTTAACAAAGGTTTTATTGTCTCAGATTAATTAAAAATTGCACATATATATTATACATGTATTATTATTTTCCTAGTATATAAGTTATAACCAGGCTAACTCGTAATAAAGAGATGAGGCAGCGAGACGCAGGAATTATAGTTATCGATTGATTCTAAATATTTTAGTGTATAAACGTTTTAGTTCATCTAAGCAGTACGCTACTTAATCACTATAATTTATAGCTAGATGTCGTCTTTAATCATTGTGTCGTTAGCGAAGTTAGTAGGGAAGGCAATTTTGTGTGATACAGGATGACATTTTGACTTCAGAGCAGTTGTCGTTCACGCTTGTGCGAAACGTACAAAGTTTAACCTGAGAATAATCCTTACATCGTATAAATCTCTACAAAATAACATATTTATAAAAAATATTAAACTAGATTTTCTTAAATAAAAAATATTATACAATTATTGCATTTATTAATGAACAATTATGTTACTATCTTTTAATGTAATTACACAAAGTAAGTAAACAGTGAACAAATGTTAACTATAAATTCACTAACAAAAAAAATTATCCAGTCGACATTTCGCAGTAAATATAGAACAAAGCTATTTTATTATCTCTCAACCCTGATTTATAAAACAGTAGAGCAATCACTTGAGGCACGAAAGCTGTTCCGTAAACAATTAGTGCTGATATGCATCAGGTCGGTGTCATTATTCACTTGCGTTCTACATTTCTGCTAATCGTTGGTAAAGCTTTTTCCCGAAATTGCCTTTCACTTGGTCATGTATTATTTCACGTGTACAAAGTAAAATTTATCTAAAAATTTATTGAAGTTATAGCGAAAATATGTGATTTATCACATGTGTAATTTCGATGTGATTTTGCATAAACTTAAACGTAATAATCACTATTTAATGCAACTATAAGTCGTTGAAACTGTAGCTCTGGAATATTAATGCGATAAGTTATACAGTATTACTTCATAAGCCGATTTGCCGTAAAGTTTCTCCGCAGTTACCTAAAGAAATATTATGAACGTTGAAAAATATTTTAAAGGTACAAAAATGATTAATAAGTTGTGCACGATTATTATGCAAAAAATAATGACATTATTTGTATCATTTAAACGTGAATAGCAAAAGTCGAAAGTATTAATGATTTTTTTATTATACGTTTATCCTATTTTGTTGTTGAATAATAGTATCATCGTTCACTTAATGAGTTAAGGTATTTTATTAACCTTTATTTTTTTATAGAAACTACTAATTTGTAAATTAATAGAAGTCGGACTGCTATCTCTTTTGTTTATTCCTTTCCATAATGCCTCAAACTGGGCTTCAAAAACGGGCTTACTACTTAAGTGGCATTCTCAGTTTGAACAAAGAGATGAGTAAAAGTAAAAATTTAAATCGAAATTAAAAGAACATATTAATACTTTATCTCATTGCGTTAAAAAAATGATCAGCTAGCCTTTGGCCAGAATGGTGGTTACTTTCTTACTTTCTCCATATGAGGGAAGGTTACAACTACCAGCTATAAGAACGTTAAACGATCTCTCTGTTATTTTAAAAATATTCATCTATTGCAATACTTGATATAAATATAAAATACAAAAATTGTCAATTTCGATGCTTAGTATTCTTACGAAGAAGATTACCAATTTTAATCTTTTAAGCATAAGGCTTCATCAGCTTTAGATGTACCAGCTCGTAATTGCATTTTACATGCTCGATCCAGTCTACATCTACGTTCAAAGGACCGTTCGCTGCAATTAACGTGAACCTCGAAGTGCATATTGATTATAATCAGCGATGAGGTTAAATTCCATTTAATATAGGAAAATTATTACACTTTCCCAAATTATAATTATATAAATCTTTAATGTGTAATACCTTAGAAATAACATCGCATGTCTCAGAAATTAGCGTCATGAATGAGAAAAGCTTCTGGATTATGATGTGTGAAACAGAAGACAGAAGATCAGCAAATAGAAGCAGTCGTGGTTACGTAACATGATGGAGAGTGTTCTGGTATCACATTTGCCGAGGAACTTTTCCATTTTAACACAAGGTTGGATTTTTTCAGTTACGTTTCAGACATGAAAAGGCACGCCTAGAAGAAGAAAATATTTAACTTATCTAAAATAATGATATACTACGATCATTATATAATAGTCTGGTGTGGAGTCTCTTTAAGAATTACCTACCGAATGTGGTCATAGTAGTACGGTTGCTCTTACTTTTCAATGCCAACCTTCCAGTATACTTGTGTTAATATTAGGGAGCAGTATAAGCAATATGGTAAATTTGTATCAAATACCTAAAAATCAAAGATATTTACAAATCAATTTATTTTTGTAAAACGGAACTAACTATATGTATAAAATCGTACTACATAACTATTCATTACATAACTATTTCTAGATTTTTCAAAAAATGATTCTGTGCTAGCTCTTAGCGCTAAATAAGTGATCTATTTTAAATACGAAATTTACATAATAACTTTCATTTACAAATAGGAGGTTGTTTTTAATTTGATGTTCTAGCCACGAGTTTTAAAAGAAAAGAGAATCATAGCTTGAAAGACCCCAATTAGTTAATATTAGACGGTTTGAATATTGTAAAAGAAATAAATTTTTTTGCAAGTTCTGTTTGATACTAAATAAAATTCTGTTGTTTAACTGTATAAATTACCGTTCTGATGACATTAGTTAGCTTTCATTGTATACAATAGCTTTCTATTTCTTCAATAAACGACTGACACTACGTAAATTAAACCGTTTTATCGGTGTGTCGTACAGTAAGTGAGTAATCATTGGCAGTTTCAGCTTGTAATGGCTCCGACGCAACTTTGATAAGTGTACTTCTAAGACGATGAAGGAAAATATATTTCATTATTATACGTTATTAAATAAAACATCAGTCAAGGAGTGTATAGTGTATTGTGTAGACTAAATATAAAACCTGTTGATTGTTAATCTGAGCGAGATATTGTAGAGCTTACACGTTTGAACTAATATTTTTGTACATCGCGTAAGCGTAAGGCCTGCCTGGAATAAGTAGTAATATCATAGCTTACGATATTTACTAACCCCCGTTTTTCTTACATCTAAATTAAAACTTAAGATCTTGAATCGATGACCTGTACATCTAACACGAACATCAATACTTGCGGCAATTAAGATATTTTTGGAAATAATAATTTTTAGGGACTGTAGTAAGCGTAATCATATAATAAACATATAATAAAATAACTAATTTATTATTTATTAGCTGCTAAACCGGCATTGACTTTGTTTTTACACCTTTATTTACTATTAGAAACGTATAACATTAGAAAAATGTTCTATACATATGAACTCCCTTTTTCTTTAGAACTTGTAAGCATAACACACAAGTTTCCTATTTAAATATCAAAGTACATATTTTAATATTTCAAATGCGATAAACTAATATAATTGTTTAAATTTCTAAGTTGTTGTAACATGAACTGTGTTCAGTATCAGTAAAGATTGTGAGCTAAATAGATACGACATTGTGGCGACTTTATGTCCTTTTCTAGACAACATTGTCCACGGTTCATTTAGTTTAGAGGCTAAGCGGTTAACGATTTGCTATTTTCCTTTTATGATAACCATTAGATTTTATTTCCAATAATACACGACTTTTTATTGAAGGAAAATGTTCCTAGCTTTTATTGTTACATTTCAAAGTTTACGTTGAGTCTTGTAAACATATTTCTGATATATAAATAATAAGGTATTTTACATATACGTCGGTTTTAAAAGATAAAAAATCATTTTATTTTGCTGTTTTAACTTTAAATAATGATAAATGTAACAAAATCTTATTTCTTGGCTGCTGTAGTATGATAGAGTAAATGGACTTAATCGTTTATACCCAATGTCCACAGAGAAGTTATAGACGAGGGTCCATGATTTATTGAAGGACAGTGATAGTAAATAAACGTAACCAATATTATTGACTGATTAACTTTACAATACTAAGTCTTTAGATTTAATGATTTAGGTCGTCGTTGTAGTTTACATTAATCTCTCATTTAACGTTAAATCACAAAAGTATGTTATAACCTATAATTTATTGTATATTTGTTTTAAATTACTTAAAATGCTGTTTGTATGGGTCTGTGTTATTGAATTTATTTAAGGTGTAATCCTGCGATTTATCTTTTAAAACGTCTGAAAAGGAATCGGTGAAAAAAGGTTTAAGTTTTACATTAATAGTAATTTTGTCATAGTGATGAATGTTGGACCAAATCACTAGAGTTAACAAAGTTAAATATATCTTAAATAGATTTGGTTATACTAAAGCTGATTGGTGACTAACACGTGAGTCGTCGACGACGACGTCATTAAGTTTTTTTCGAAAAAAAGTTCAGAAGCTTTTTTAACTATACCGCAACAGATTTGTACAAAAAATTGTCCCTTACGAAAAAAGAGGGTTGCCATTAATTTAACAGAATTGATTGAAGTAGTATTGATTGAACATATTCTGATCCAAAAAAAATTATTATACTCGTAAGTACTACTTCTGTTACTATGTTTGGTAAACATATGTTATGTAAGACAACATACCATTTATGTACCATATACATATTTGTTGTTCATTGAATTAGCTGTAAAACGAGAACATTTATTCTCTTTTGTAATACCGTAAAATAACAAAATCAAATGATAAATGTTTCTCAAAGGTTATTGAATTGGTAAGATTAGATTGATTGATGACTATCGTGGTAAAATCTTTAAGTTGCCAGTCCTATTAGTTCTGAACTTTACAAAGAAAGTACTATAAATTTAGTGATGACAGCAAATAAGAGTTTTTCTGGTTCACGACCTATGATGTTTTGTTGAAATAACTCATTACGTCTTATTTTCTCTTTTAAAATAGAGACAGTAATTTTTGTACAATGCTTGTTAGAATAAGTAAAAGAACGATTTCAGTGTATTTGATAAGGTTTCAGAAAAATTTATATTAAACTTTTACTACGTACCGCAATAGCAATATTGTTAAATTGCTTTCGCGTGAAAATCCGCGAAAAATTTGAATTTCAAAGGAATACAATCGGATCACCTACTCTCAAACGCAATTGGTTAGCTTGGATTGCTTTAAAAAACAGGTTTTGTTCGGGAGTTTTGCTATATCTAAAAATTAGAAGTATTCCGAATTATTAAATCTTAAATAATTCAAATAACATTTAAGTGAAACAAAATCCTGTATTTTCATTTACAATATGAATTTTACTGTATTAATAAAGATGATAAAGCAAATTAGATTACATTAATTACTCTACTTTTTACAAACTCGGTATTAGAATTATTTATGCAATATTACTGAAGATAATTTATTTTGTTTTTGTCTCTATTATTTATATATAAATACATATAAAAACTAATAAACTACAGAAAAAAAACCAAATCATTTTAATATTAGTTGAAGGTTCAAAAAAAAAAATGCAAAATCGCTGACGCTAGAAATCTTTTATTAAAATTTTTCCACAATTTTAAATTTAATGCTAAAATTCCGGAAAAAAGTTTTAAATTTCTAACGTGTCTCTTATTACTCGATTGAAAGAACAACTCACATTTAAGACATTTTTCACTTGGATGTTCGCTTTGGTTCAAAAATAACCTGGAAACTTATACGTTGATTACATAATAATTTATGCACTAATCTTACTATAACTTCAACTTTAGTACAGAGAATTGTTACAAGATGTTGTTTTTCTCTAAATATTTTTGGTACTAATAAGTTATAAATTTAAAATATGAGGAACTATAATGATTAGAGATATATCCTTTCTCTAACATTTCATATTTATGAATACTTTACAAATAGTTATAAAATACACCTAAAAATGAGTTTTATTTCTATCCTGTTTTTAATATGTACATTAAATACAGTATGTTACTGAAAACAACAGACATATTATAAATTAAGTGATATACTTAAAAAGGAAACTGTGTTTAACATTTACGTCGTTATGGTGAAACTTTATGCGATACCGAAGACGTACATTCTGGGCTACTTTGTTCATGGCACATTAACTTCAATAACGGATACCGAGCGAAGAACGATTTTAAACATCTGTTTCCCTTAAAAATTTTAATAAATTAATTTTTTTAATATTATAACACAACAATTAATGCATATTAACTGAAAACGTTATTACAATGTATTATTTTTACAGCTTGTTTATATCAAGCCTTTCTTATACATTTCAAACTGTTAAAGAATTGGATAATTAGTTTCTATTTCTTCCATCGTGTATTACTCTCTCATCTTTCTATAATTAGGCTTGAAATTATAATATTACTTCCATTGATTGGAAAAAAATATACAGTGCTTTTTTCATATAAAAATCCATCGTGTACACTCTCCCTTCGTCTATATAGACATTATAACAATCGATTTTCACCTTTCTTCGACCTTATTAATACTTAAGTGACAAGGGTAGGTTCTACCGTTAAAAACGTTGAACGGATTTCTTAAAGTGATTTTTCTTCAGGTTTAGGTCTGGAAGAGTCTATATAACACCTTTTTGGACCCTGTTAATTGAGGATAGGCATAAGTACCGGACTTATAGCTCATATTCACTGTATTACCATTTATATTTTTATTTTATGGTGAAAGTTTTAAAGTCTTGTATGCCAATTAAATATATAGGTAATGAAGAAAGTCATATAGAGTAAGTTTCTAATGCTGTTGGATATTTTTGATTATGGATTAAAAATTTTATCGCGATGTTTTATAAAACGATAGTATTTCTTGTCAATTCTTTTGATACAATATCGATAAAAAATTGATTAAAAAATGTTTTATGAATAAGAAACAAAGTTTGAAAATAATTTCTCGGAGATATCTTATAGTGTAATGAAACGTTAAGTAACTAGACAACTTGAAAAAGCTTTACAAACTGTTAAATAGGCTACCGTAAAAGTTATTTGCCTATAAAGGCACCTTAACTTTTATAAAATGAGAATTTTTTGTTACATTTGTTTTGTTTATTAAAGATTAATGCTTGACCACGAATCTAAAAGAAGTATCGAAAAATTTAGATTCTTTGCATATTTAATTGCAGTGTATAACCACTTTAGATTATAAGCCGGTAATAAGCTCCTCGTTTCTCTCCTCTCCCTTATATTATATAATTTATATATATACATATACTTTTCAGCTCGCGGAGTCCGGATCCGCGAGCTCAGAGTCCGATGAAGATTTCGCGGCCATAATAGTGGCCGAAAGCATCGACATCATTCGAAAAAAAAAAAGCTTTACATAAAACTGATTTAGTCTAATACGTTGACATTCGCGTAATTTTACCATATTGTACTGAATACAAAGTATGAAAACAGTATAAATAATAAATAATTGTTACATAAAAAAATTACGTATATCTTATACCTTATACTCTCTTACATATTGTAACGAATTATAATAATTCATAATGATAAATTAATTATTATGTAGTATAGCATATAACGGAAGACATTACAACAGCTTACATAATTATTTATTTCGATTAATAGGGGTTATAATCAAGTTTTAACGG
>DWLS01006951.1:0-11159 GCA_018246255.1 Pachliopta kotzebuea | reverse complement strand
TTATAAAAACAAACAAGTATATGATAAGCAAACAAGGTCTCCGACTATAGTCCGAGGAATAAAAAAGCATATCAAAATAAAAAAAAAAAAAAAACATGCAGACCTAAAACTAGGCTATTTGTTTATATAAAAAATTTATTAATGATATTTAAACTAACTTAGAGACATTTGACTTGAAAAGTAGACGCTGTTAAACATAATCTGATCATCATGAATCTGATGATCATGTTAAATTCATGATGATCAGATTTTAAACGGACCAATTTGTATACAAAATGGAAATCCGTAACCATAAATACTTAACTATTCCTACAGATCATGCTTATCTTTCCCCTAGGACAAATTCTATCCGATCTCTGCTACCGTGACAACAAGTTAAAAAGTCAAATCCCAGTGTTGAGAATTCCTAATCCTTTTAACTTTCCGCGCAAAGTTGCAAGCAGATTATCCTCAGAATATTTAGAGGACAATTTACTAATAAGTGATGAACAGCGGTTTACTTAATTAATTTAATTATTAATGACTTTAAAAAAAACGACAAAACATAACACAAGTAAGAATATTCTAATTTAGTCACTAATAATCAAGGATTCCTAGCTTTGACGTTTGTTCTGTTTTGTGCCAGGAAATATATCTTGTTGGAGACTCTTAAAAGGAAAAGGATCATATTGAATTTAATTGTTATTGTCTCTTTAGGACATAAAATGTTAAATATTGATACCATAATTGTTTCATCAGCCACAACGTCCTTTAAAACTGGAACATTGCAAAGTATGCTTACAATAGCTTAACGAGAAGTATGGTCGCTGCAGTGATACCAAAACCACAATTTAAAAACTATGGTACTAAGAGAAAGAACTAAGTATCTCGTGACTTACATGTGATCTATTGTAACAGCTAATAGAAACAAATAAATTTGGCAAAGTTACATGACATAATCCTTTCGTAATTTATCTTTGAATGTAGGTTTTATGTTAATTAATAGGTCAGGATTTTAAGTAGGAAAAGCAATTGCAAAATAAGACTCTGTAGACAAATATTTCGCTTGCATTTATTTGCTTACATTTTCAAAGAAAACCATGTCAATTACTTCTTAAGCGGCAGCGGAGACATCCAAGAGTCACAAAACGTTCGCAGTTTATTCAAACATTGGCTGTTCAGAACAGCTGTTCACCAATTAACGGGTCAGCTCATTAAATTACTCCGCTTCGGCTTTCCTCGCCAGTACTCCTGTCTAGCATCAGTGTAACAGCTGTAGGATTTAAAAGGATTTCTTAATGAGATGAATATTGTACACAGCGAAGAGAAATTAACTTCGAAATGTTTACTGTTTCTGTTTTATATAAATATACACAATTGGGACAGCAGTTAAAAAAAGTTCATTACTATCAGTGTGCCTTGTATTATAAGGTCAAATGGAACACAAAACTAATATTTTTGTCTTGTAAAAAAACTTTACATTCCAATATTCAATACAGTTTATACTTATTTAAATATTCCCAAAACTAGTAATTAAATCTACTTCGTAAAGGACTAAAACCACAGTTCATATTATACGTACCGTACATTTTTTTAACTAAATACCAGTAATTAAAACAGTTTTTAAGGTTTGTTATTAAGCAAACGACTCAGCTAGACATCAGTTCTACAATCGCGGAATGTTCACAAAACGTTATCTTTAATAAATAGAAATACTAAACCTAAATGCCTCTTGTGCATTGAGTTCTTTGATGGTCAAATTCTTTGATACAGCGTAATCATTTCAATAAACACAACTTAGAAGATCTAACGTAAAACAAAATCAAGAAATATAAATAAAGTGTCTCAAATAAGCTGAGAGTATTTTACATTGTGTTGCATATTAAAAATGAATCAATCGAAACAGAAGAAAGATTAGCGCTATAAAGAGTTATTTGTGTTAAAAAATACCAACACTTTTAGACGAGATGAAAGAATTTTTATGTTGGCCACTGAAGTTTTTAATCTTCTTTCGCCGCGTCTCACGGAAAATCTTGTTATAAACTTTAAATTGACATTTCTCGTTGTTAAGTTACACTGCGTTTATATTTTTTATTTACACTTAGAACTTATTAACAAAGAATTAATTTGATTAGAATACATCAGTTCATCAACAAATCAAAACTATTTGAAAACACTAATGAAATATCTTAATTAATACTATAAACAACATTCAAATATTTTATTCGTATAATTCTTTTATTTATATGCTCGTGGTGCACCCTGCTAATCAACAAACGAGGCTCTAGCTTCCCACCAACCCTCACCAGGCCAGGGTGGTGGAAGACAGCTCAAATCCCTCCACTATCGGGGAAGCTTACTTACTATCAGATGATGAAGAAGATGCTACTAATATCTTCGTAATCCACTAGACAGTCGTCGTAAAGAGACACCTACTAATAAGCTTTTATTAAGATTATTGTCTAATGTTGGATTTGCTTTTCAAAAAAAATACTAAATCTATGTATTGGTTTTTTATGTATCTATAGATATAACAGATTCATCACAATTTCAACTGATGGACGTACACTGTTGGACATAGGTCTTTTGTAAAGTGCTCCACAAAATACGATCTTGTGCTGTTTGAATCCAATGGCTCCCAGCGACTCTTTTTATATCATCTGTCCACCTAATATAAGGTAACACATATAAAGAACAGATAAATCTATGCTATGCACATAGCTAACGGACATGCTATGGACATAGGTCCAGCAGAGAACGTATATAGGTTGATAAAAATATTAAACAAGCATGTAATACATTTTAAGGTTATAAACGGTTTCATTAAATGTTCATACAAAACGAACTTATTTAAATAGATGCAACACCAACCGTGGTTAAAATAAATTTGTGATAAAAATTCTATTTCATATGACCAACGCCTGCATATTCTCAAAATGCATAATGTTCACCTACTTCGCCGGCAGCAAATTCCGTTTCGGCCATTAAGCGAATCATATTTTAACTGAATATATAAATATTTAGATTTCAATGTAGAATAAAATAAACCGACATTTTTGTCAGGACCACGATTTTTTTATCAAACTCTTGGTTTCTTATATTAGTAACATACTACCTGTAAATCTACGAGTATGTTACTGGAGACCGCCTAGGCCTGTACCACCGCAGCTCCTATTTCTGCCGCCAAACAGTTATGTGCAAACTTTACTATGTTCCGGTTAAAAAGGTACTGTAAGCTAAATTACTAAGGTAACGATACAACATTTTACATCTTAAGGTGATGTGAGTATTGTAATGATATACAATCATAACCAGCGCCACGTAGTTATGAGCAAGCGTATCACTTACCACCAGAGAGAACGCCATGCTCGTCTTCTTAAAACAATAAATGCTTGTTCCCTTTTGTGGTTCACCTCCTAACCGCATACATAATCTAATAGAGGTTAAATTCAGGAGTCAACTTTAATGAAGCTTAGGCAGCAGCGAGGTGTTTTTCGAACTTATCCCTTTAGTTACTACTATCGTAAAATATGAACCTACCGCTTTAAATATCCATCAATATATATTAAGTAAAATTGGCACCAAATAAAATTTAATATAATCTCTCTTGTCTTACTTTAATTGGAGTCTAAAAGGTATATGTTATTAAAGATCTTTTTAATTTTTTAACGTTAGTATTCGCTATCAGAGGTTGTACTGCTGAGCAAAGCGCAGACGGTAAAGCGAACCAATATCAGACGGCCGTGTAACTCATCCATGAATATTTGATGAGTACTTCATTGCTTTTGAAGTGCATTCTTCCATAGTTTGGATTGATTTATTTGGAGGCTTCGCATGTGTATATGTGTCAATGAAACTTGACGCACGTTTCAATATATAAATCGAGAAAGTAGAACCTTATTCAATACTACATAATCTTAAGCAAATTTAATTTTATCTGTAAAAGAATGCTAGAGTGTATATTATTGTTTAATTCCTTGAGATATAAGAAGTTGTTTTATTAGCTCAGCAAAAACACTAACGACAGTGAGAGTTCATGGCAGTAATATTGTCATTTCCAGTACATATGACATTTCTTTTTATTCAACTAAGCGACGAAACGAGCAAGACGTACATCTGATGGTAAATGGTACATTTGTCCATATTCACGTGGCGCTGATTAAGATGGTATACACATTACCACATTGCGGTCATCGTCTTGAGACATAGAGTGTTAAATCTTGCTACACCAGTAATTACTCTAGCATATAGCACCCATCAAACTGGAATACAGTAATAATTACACATTGCTATTTGGCGGTAAAAATAACAGCTACAGTGGTACTAATTCAGACAATCTCCAGCAACAGAGACTTACCAATAATACTAAAGCAAACACAATGCCATACTATATTTGAGACGTTGCTTCAAGTTAGTTTATTATGCAATAAAGGTCACCACCATTTAAGCTTCCAAACCTGAAAAATATTCCTGTTACTTACAATTTATAACTACAGAGATTTGTATTTTATTACTACCCAGGTTTCAGTTAGACAGGTACCAGCTAGAAAACAGGATTTGGAAATTCTACTGGTTTCTGTTTTAAAAAATATTCAATGCCTCAAGTGCTTAATTTCTCGTGGAAATGTGGTAAGTTAACATACTTCTCTTTTATATGATAAATAGCTTCCTGAATAAAATATAAATAACTCAATTTCCATTCACACCCTTTGTGAAAGCAAAATGTGTCGGAGTTTATTGTTGCGAGAGTTTAACACTGCCGTTGTCTCGTACGGGCCCCGGGGGCGTAGTGGCGAGGCGGTAAGCTATACAGCCTTATATACACAGTACGATTATTATTATTAGCGCAGACCCACTAAAAAAATCTAGACCAAAACAAATATTCATACAGAGTTTACATATTGGAACTATCAATTATTGATATACTAACTGTTATGTCTACACCAGATTCTTAATAAGTTTCTTGCTATTGAAATTACTGTTATAACGAGACTAAACACCTTATATCTTAAGTTGATAAGCACAATGTGATGCTGTGTATATTATTTTAACCAGATGCACATTGTTTTCATCAGGTGAACATCTTGCTCGTCTCGTCGATCAAAAATAATAATAATCAACAAACCTGGAATACAGATACATAAAGAAATCTAAAAAAGTATTAACGAAAATGAACGTAAGCAATTTTTTTATATATATAAATAAACTTGTAACTGTAACTGGATACGTATAGCCGAATATGGGGTAAGTGACGTTCTTTAGGAGAGGCTTATATCCATCAGTATACTGTCACAGATGGTTGATGTTGATGATGATGATGAAACTTGTAACAACTTTCACAAGAGAGTTAACAGAGCTTTTTGTAAGAGAGGAGACGAGCAAGGCGTTCACCTTATATTAAGTGATACCCTTGCCTATAACATGGCAGCACAGGTTAAGTTGGTATATACAGCACCTTGAGTAATGAGACATGAGTAGTTGCCTCTTTACCCCAGTCAGTTCACTAACATTCAGCACCTTTTAAACCGGAACCCAGTAATGTCTGTATTGTTTGGTTATTGCACATTATTTGTTTGATTATCAGTTTACTGATCGTTATTAAAAAAAAATCATTTATAATAATGTAAATGAAATAACTCAATACATAATATGAGAGTTGTATAAAATCGAGCCATTAAATCGAGCTTAACCTTTGTTCAAACATCTCCGCTAACTTAACCTTTGAAGTCACAGCGCGATTTCTTCAAGGTTATTTAACGAGCGCATATTTTGCAATTTTAAGTTTTCTTTGAAATCCTAAAGTTCAGTTACAAAGGAACAACTGTTAACTTCAATATGAAAGAGTAGTAGACGGAAATAGTTTTCAAGGTTTTTGTATACATCACTTGTAGTTTTCAACTCTAAATGTTTCTAGAAGCTTTAGGAGAACTTTTATGATTTAAAAAAATATTTATTATATCCCCACTGTCAAAGTCATCGTTTTTATTATTTATATTATTTGGTAGTTAAATATTGTTTAAAATTTTATTGAAATATTTTTATCAAAACTTTCTGAAAACTTTTAAATTCTGTATAGACAAATTGTCTTTCTAAGTACTACTTAAAGGCTTCTGCCGTTTTAAGTAGTGATTGGTCATTCTCTGCTCATTTTATATATATATTTCTTTTTATTCTGGCATAAACAGTCGTTACATATAAAACGTACATTAAGTATAATATATATAAGCAAGAAGACGAATAGCGCCCAACATTTGTAAACCAAATTACCACCTGGAGTATGAGCTGTTCTTCGCAAGCTGTGAATTAAAGTTATCAAGATGATATAACATATGCTTTAATATTTTCCTCAGTACATAACGATTTCCCAGTAATGTTTTTCTCCACCGGAAGAGAAGTAATTCTATTCCGTTTCCAAGTGAGCTACCGCTACTACGAACTGAAGCAATAACAAGAGATAAATTGTCTTACTCTAGTTACATACAAGGGTTTTGAAACTTGAAAAACAAATTCTCCCAATACTGTATAATAACTATTCTTCTTATAAATACAAAAATTTAATTCCCCTAATTGTACTATTACAGAGTCGGTTCAAATCACCCGTTTATATAGAATGCTAAATAAATTTCCTCAGTGTCTGCTTCCACCTTTGTGAAATATATTACATTAAGTAGGATCCCTCTGTTCCGTTTTGCGTGGAAAAATTTCCATTTTATCTCATTTTTCGTCTTACGGCTCACCCAATCACTACTTAAACGTGATAGATTTTCTGATGTATTTATAAAACTTACATCTACAAGATTGTAATAATTCATTTAATCAATAAATTCCAAATTATAGACTAGATAATGCTAAGATCTGCGTAAGGAAGCTGGAGGAAACTGAATGCGTGTATCTCAAGCTAAATGGCATAACTTGGTGTTAAATTATATACAGTAAGTCTGTAAAGGGGCAGATGATGGTGATTATTTTATTCATAGTTACCTGGTTGGAAAAAAGTTATAGTAATAATAATAAGTTTATTGCATTTATAACATTTATACTGAATTACCTTATCTCTTAAACTATCTCCTCCCACAACATCTCAACGTACTAAATCTCGGCTGCTAGAAAATACCCAAAGGCGTTAAAGGCGCCTTTTTATACCTCAATATAAACTCTTACAATAAAAAAATTACATTTTGTAATACATAGTTTAAAACAATCATTTCTCTCAAAGGTTTACTACATTTAAACTATATCAATAAACATTTACTTTTAAACATTATCTTATAGAAACGATTTTCTTTATTTGACGAGGCGAACAGGGCGTTCATTTGATGGTAAGTGATACGCTTGCCTATAACAACATAGTGCTAGTTAAGATTGTATACACAGCACCATATTGCGCTCGTCGCTTGAAACTTAAGATATTAAATCTCTTTACCCCGTTAATTTCGCTGGGATACTGCAGCCTTCAAACTAGATCACAGTAATTGCCTATTACTATTTAGCGGTAGAAGTAAGAGATGCGTTAATATGGACGTAGGAGTTTTCCGGCAACGAATACCACCAATAAAGTACTAAACTACTTCATATTTTTCTTAGTATTCACATAAAAAATGTAGCCATTATATTCGGCTCGGTTGATCTAAATAATACAGATCAAACAGCTTTTTTACTCCAAAAAAAAATCGTTACCAAAAACTGATTAATAAAAAGGTGAATGTTTCATTGTTCATACTTTTTGTGAATTACATTCAGAACATGTCCCCCTCTAAACGAAACGCCTCCGGACAGTTTCAGTGCTTTGTCTCACTGAGCCGACTCTTTTAGTGAGGATTTGCGTAAATACGGGATTGAAAAAGGTTATACACTGAAATATGGCGCAGGAATTCATATATAACAATTTATTTAAAATGTATCATTAATAAAAACTAGATCATAAAGAGGACTATTAATCGATAAGCATAATTGATCTGAATTTCAGATGGTATTGACAATGAGGTCCAATAAAATAAGGATATGTTACTGTGATAGACTTACATTAGAGTAATAGCTGGTCAGGCGGTTTCCAGATACCTTATTACCTGTAATAATACCAAGAATCTCTGCCTTATGTTAGATCTCTAATCGCCTTTCCTATTCGGTAGCGTTATAAGTCACTTTTCTTATGTAATAATATTAAATAGTAAATTAGTTAACTAGCTTCCTCGCCACTAACCTGACTAAGTATGTTATATATTTACTGGTCTCCGTTACCAAACAGTAATGTACAAACGTTACTATGTTCCACTTTGTAGGGTGATGTAAACTAGTGAAATTACTAGAGCAACGAAATTAGCTTGTGTCTCAAGGCAACGAGTGCCAAGTGGTGTTGTGTATACCATCTTAACCAGCGTCACGTTATTATGAATACTACCATCAACAGAACGCCTTGCTTATATCGACGCCTAATAGAAAAAAAATGTTTTTCTTTAAACTAATATTGCAACTTTTGTATATAAGACAAAGGTAAGAAAAACTATGGCATTAAAATAAATTATTTTTCTTTTCTATCATGATGATATACACAAAGCTTGAACTCACCTTCCGTATAAATGTAACTGCGGAAGCTATATGTAAACTTCCCTTCGCATATTGTTTGTATAGCGACAAATTGAAAAGAAAGTTATAAAAGTACTCCGAGATTGAGAAGAGGGAAAGTCAAAAAGAATCAGTATCGCGAATGTTATTTCATTAGATTCATGGGTTTCGTATCGGTTGTCGGTTTTCATTAAGTGAACAACTTAAATAAACCTAATAAAAATGAATAGGAGTTGACATCCAGCAAACGAGAATAATATCAGTACCACGTGTTGTAGTATTTGTTGGTGGTAAAGTTTCAAAAGACACAAAACAACAAAGTAGTAAATAATTAAAGAAAGACGTGAAAATCTTTAGAATTTCCTCAGCAGATAAATGTCCACAGCTGGATATAGGCCTCCCCTAATAGAAGGGGATTTGGGCCTCCCAATCAGGCTGAGATTGGCTCGGGTCCCCCGAATTGTTGTGTGGGTCCATTGCACCCCTCTATCTCTAGATACAACAAAACAAATAGAGTAAAGTTTAGTTGTATTAAATACGTAATATTCGAGTAAATATAACAAATCCTTAAATCGATAAACTTGTAAAACATAACTCACTTAATGTTACTCTTAAAGAAAAAATGCTTCAAGCCAGGCTACATGAAATGCCAGAGAATGTAGGACAAGGAGATTCTAATTAAGAGACTCACTGTCTCAATTAAGTTTAACTTAACAGTTCAGACTAGAAGCTATATTCAGAACCCGGTTTATTAACGCCGGCTAGGAGGGAAAGATTTAAATAAAATTCAAACGCAAATTAAGTAATACATTAATATTGTCAGAGATTTAAATGTATATATATTACAAGGCAGTTTACGCCATTTTCAAAGCCGTTTAATTATTCTAAAGTACTTTTAAATGATCCCATTAAAAATATGATAAGTAATGAAAACCCTACCAAAGTTTAAATTTTGATGTATTATACTAAAGTGTTCGCGAGGCGAAAACAAAATATATTTACATTTATACATAACATATATGTTTATAGTTGTTCTTCAGCCGATACACGTCCACTGCTTGACATTGGCCTCCCCCAACAGTGGGGCTATTTGGGCCATCTCCTAACACAGGGGCCTAATACGGTTTGGTGGTTTAAAGTTATATAATTAATAAGTTAATAGATTTAAAAAAAATTGTTTATCATTTTTTTGGAATTAATATCATAAAGTAAATTTTAACTTAAACTCTTTAGTGTCCTGAATTTAACCGGAAAGGTTTAAAATTTGCAGCTTCTTTGCTTTCAGAACTAACATCAGCCGGTCGCGGATCCCACTTTTTAATAAAAACACAGACAAATTAAAACTTTCCGGCTTACAAGTAGCCACTTTAAATATATTATAAGAGCATAATGTTTTTAATAGTAGTAATATTTGTTATTTTTAAAGGTTTTTTTTTAATTTTAATGAATGAGAAACTATTTTAAAACGTTTGTGTCTCGCACCGATCTGGATATGAATGAAAAGCAATGTTTAACTCTGCTTCCGAAGCAGTAGTGTGCAAACATTATCTAGTTATGGTTGAAAGAAGCCTTAATTGATGATCTAATTAGTGTAATTGGAGTAACAAGTATTAATTAATATCTTATACAAACATATTCGAGGGCTGTATGAAGATACTAACACATCAATATTCTAGGAAGAAATATTGCTTATCAGTGTGTCCATATAAACATATTGGTTACTCAAAAAATATTATGCTTTCGAATAATGAGTGAATGCAATAGGTCAATAGTTTCATTAGGCCCATCTGTACGAACTTTACGCTTTACCGTAGTCAAAAAATAAAGTCTTTTGCAAGATTAATATCAATGAGTACTGAACATAATGATAAGAGAAACTGTATCTATTTCTACTAACAGCAAATCCATTTATTGTTAAAATCGTTTTGAAAAACTATATTCTTAGTAATGATGTCTTGAAAATACTGTAAAGTAAATGCTTAATATAACTTAGTTTAAACATGATATAATAAATATAACATTGACACATTCCAGGATTGTTGTTAACTGAGCGGTCGAAGTTTACGTTCAAAGTAGTTCAGCGGACATTTCAATTACAGTGAAATTCATAACAGCATTAAATTAAGAGTATTAACCAAGTTCCTTCACGGAAACCGATAACTGGATTTCCCTCCCAGAAGCCAATTTCTACTGCCGAACGGAATTCTGCAAACATTGCTATATTACAGTCAGAAACGCGTTGTAGCTATCGTATCGTGAAGAAATATAAATGTATACATGTTCTTTTATTTTAGTAATACTATTACTGGTGATTGGTCTTCGTTTTAGGAGACCGCCTAGTTGGGTACCACCGCAGCTCCTATTGCAGCCTAAAAACAGTACAATTCAAACATTACTATGTTCTAGTTTAAGAGTGTTGTAAAATAGTAAAATTACTATGTTAACGATAGTTAACATCTCATGTCGCAAGGCGACGGAGACAATGCGTGCTGTGTATATCATCTTAACTAATGCTACACGGTTATGGGCAAGCATATCACTTACCATCAAGTGGACACCTTGCCCGTCTCGTTACTTCAAAGCATAAAAATTATATGTATTTATATTATATATATATA
>DWLS01006950.1:0-11160 GCA_018246255.1 Pachliopta kotzebuea | reverse complement strand
GCGGCGCATCTTAAGTCTATTCGCCTCGGAGGGATATTTGTCATACTGCCTCATAGCGGCGTTTTTCGCTCGGAGGACCCGTCGAATATTCCACGGGAGATTCCCGAATTGGGGTTCCCCCTCGGAGACCGTCCTCGTTGAATTCTCGATCCTACACGCCGAGGCTTCGATGTATGACAGCTGAGGGCAGTCGAGAGGGACACAATGAAGCGACCTCTCGTAGTAGATAAGGGTGCCGCCCAGGCGGTCGGACAGAATAGCACTTTCAGAATAGCACTGTTAATATTACCGTATGATTTATGTCGCTCATAGGGGAGACAGTGCGATCCGCGTTCAAGCGCAGACCTCGGATCGCGCTTGCTCTTTTCGACACTGATGATCCAAATCGGGGTCGGCCCGATGCACTGAACTCCTCCACTGTCGCTGTCAACACGGTAGCCGCCGCCGGCTCCTCTCACACCCGATTCGTGACTTTCCACACGCGCCGCTTCCTCCGCCAGTAGGGACGCTCGCCAGGCTCGCATACCGCGTACACTCGCAACACCCGTATCCCAGAGCAGTCCTCACCACCCACAGTCTGCGACACAGGCGACGGTGGTTCCGCGCCCCCCTCCGACGACCGCGTAGCCCGCGCCACCGCGACTCGTTTTTCGTACTCCGAATATGGAATTAGGTTAAAGTACAGTTTATATATATAAGTATCTATTGTATCATCTCCCCTTTTCTCTTCCCACCTCTTCCTCCTTCCCCAAATCGCCTTCCCTTGTCTCTCTCCTTCCCCTTATATTATATAATTTATATATATATATATATATATCTGCTTGCGGAGTCTGGATCCGCGAGCTCAGGGTCCGATAAAGCTTTCGCGGCCATAATAGGGGCCGAAAGCATCAGCATGATCAGAAAAAAAAAACAAAAAAACGATCCGCGCGTCCACTATCTTCTACTGTGGGATTCTCGACTTACAACCGCATTGTCACATAACATCATGTTTAGTTTCGTAAAGGCAGATATATTTGCAAATGAATATTTTTTTTATTGTATTTAGTTTTCAAAAAGACTTCATTTGATTACCACAAGTATTTTTCTTAATTTTGTAATTCGTGGAATATTATGTGGTAGGTCTTCAAGCCGGAAACTCTCTAGTCAGGTACCACAGCTCCTTTTTATATTATCAAATAATAATGTGCAAACGTTACTCTTTCCAGTTCGAAAAGTGCTATCTGCTAGTGAAATTACTGGCCTGCCGAAACTTAACATCTTATGTCTCAAGGTACAGACAGAGTGCAATATATCATCGGCAGTAGTACACCATCTTAATCAGTGCCATGTTGTTATTTGCAAGTGTATCACTTGCCATTAGAAGAACGACTTGTTCGTCTTGTCGCCCTTTAGGATAAAAAATATTAAATAAAACAAATCATTTCTTCCCATTATTAGTACCTAGCACTCCTCTGTCACTCGGGTCAAGCATGCGTTTGTTTTGCAAGCAGAAGACAGAAAAAAAGGTTGACTATCTTTCCGTTATCTCGGTCATTTACTGGTCGTATCGAATAGTGACGCACGAACTGTTTACCCTAGTGATGACCCTATCCAGCTTGGGTTTAAATCCGTAATCGTTCCAAACATACTTCTGGTGTAACTTTGTTGCCAATTACACCTACGTTCAGGAAATTATAACGTGCTTGATTATGAAAACTTCGATATATTTGTTTCCATTTTCCGGTTTATTTTGGGTACCCGGACTCAGTCCTCAAGCAATTTTAATTATAACTTAGTAATTGCTTAGTGTGTAACTGTCGCTGGATTAGTGCGCGTCCCACTTAGGTTTGTTTGTTATGAAAAATAAACAGTTTTAAAAGGAGTTTACTGATTAAAACTCAAGATCAAGAGACTATCAATCATCATAATAATAATTTACATTAGGAAAAAAGACATAGTATACTATAGTAAAGAAATATTTATTAAGGTAAGGTAGGGGTAAGGGGAAAATTGCGGTCTTACCTGATGGAACTAAGTTTAATGAGATAAATATAGATGTAACTGTGATCTCATCAACAAAATGGATAAAAAAATAATGTATAAACTAATTCTACTTTTTACTTTTACTTTACGGGTATATAATAATGTAAAAACATTTTGTTATTTTGAAACAGATTACGTCTAGGGTTGCACTATTGGTAGTGGGTTGATTTGGGCCTTCTCCCTCCAAGCTGGCCCAATGCAAGTTGGTTAGGAGCCAGAGCCTCGCTTGTTGATTAATAAGGTGTACCACAAGCAGGTGATGTCGGCTTGGGTTTCGTGAGTTGTATGCAATGCCTTAAACCCCTTGTATTAAAAACAGTCTGCGACAATTATCATAATTTTATATAAATCATTGTTAAAAGTTTATTAAGAGTATTAACGGATTATGAATATTAATATTGACTAACACTGATTATAGTTTACAGGCATTATTAATATAAATCTGAGAAATAGTTGGTTCATCTGTATTCATTTTGGCATAGTGATAGCCTTAATAGTCGTGTCACGTTGACAACTGAAAATTGCACGATTAGTATAAAACGTTTGTGGAAAATTTCTTTGGACGTGTTCGGTACGTGATAGCTAGGGTTGTCAGCGATCAGGTTTCCATTACTATTTTTTTAAATATTCGTTTTCGACTATTATGACCAGAGTTATTTTTGAAACGGTTTTTTTTAAAAGATTGACATTTGCACCAAATATTTCCACGAATAATTTCCTTCAAATGATAAATTTTAAAATAGTACATATGTAACTTAATTTGTAAAGAAATGTGGAATTTATTAAATGTTTTATTAATAAATTTTATTAATAATTGTTTTATTAAGAAGATATAATCAAAAGCCTGAAAGGATTATTAAGGAAAGTTCCAGTATTATAATTTGTAGCGAACGCTGAACAGTCAAAAAATTTTTTATGTTTTGTGTTATATATTTATATATTTGCAAACAAAAGTGAAGTATTTTCATAACTTTAAAAGCAAAAATGACTACATATTTTTTATTTTTTTGAAAGTATTTTGAATTACTTCTTGAATTATCAGCAAATAAAGTCTAAAGTTCACCTGAAATTGGAGAAGCGATGTCAATGATAACAAAACGACGAAAAATTTACATAAGTACTGTGTGAACAATTTATGCATTAAGTAAAAACACTTTTTTTAACATGGATTGATATAATTCTTTTTAAAAGTCTTCTAGGAAGAATTGAAAAAAAACTAAAATTAGATCTTTTTGCGATTGTATTTAAGCTGTAAAAGGTTATTACTTGAGCATTAAATATATACACATTAATTTCATTTATTTAAACATGTAGGTTTTGCCTTGTATATATTTAAAGAAGAATTGATTAAATAGACAATTACATAACATGTATATTTATATATATAACCTAATGGTATAACACAGTATGTATTAAAGAAATTGTCTTTACAAAATCTGACAGCCGTTTCTTTGATTTTTGATAACAAATAGAAATTTTTTTTTAAGGTTCATATGTGATAATATAGTTTTTATATACAAAGAATGTAGTCTATAGTTGTTATTTTTATTAAAAAATGTATATGGACAGTGTAAGTTCTTCGAACAGCGTTAGTCTGAAAATGCTCTCTCTCGAGAAGACTTCGCATCTCAACAATGGGAATATGAACTAGGCTGTTGTTCAATTAATTGATTTTATACTACATTACGATACATAAATTATTTTAGTCATAAAATATGCCATTATGTGTATTTTTAAATTCCTATTTATATTAATAAATATTTGGTAAACATGCACAATTAAGAGATTTGCGTCACGAGCTTGTCATTTCGATATGCTCTTGGCAAGTTTCTTTCAGAGGTTAATAGCGTGCGTGTTCACTTATCGATGCACTGATCTTCTTATCATCATATTAAAACTAAAGTCGCTTGTATATAATACTCAGTGCACGTACCAAACACATGCTTAGCGACTCCAACAATGCCATTTATCATTATTATCATTATCAGTTTTGATACGGCGTACCTACTTATAGAAGACGAGAAAGCACCTAACTTTATTTATTCCCTATTTTTATAGCAACGAAACAAAAATTATTTGATAATACGATTTGAGAATACAGAAAACCTTGAAAGAGGAATTAAAAAGTGTACAGAAATGTTATATATACCTGCTTATGAAATAATATTCAAAAACCAATGAGAAATAATAGTTGTAAAATAAAAAATTTCAATGTTTTTGCATAATTTATTAGTACGTAAAATTTTGTGTTATTTTTTCCATGTAATAAACAGAGGATGGACGTAAATGTTTAAAAATATATATCAAAAGATACGCCAGTCATCAACCTCAAAAATATTCAAAGGGTATCCGTAAATATTTTTATTGCTGATGCGGACGCTGATGTTATTTTGTTTGAACATCCCTCTGAGAGACAGGTCCTTAGCATTTGTATAAAGAAATATAAAATAATGTTAGCAATATAATAAAACGTAATGTTTTATATAAACAATGTACTAAGATTTATCCTGAATATCTCACGATGTAAAGTAATAAGGAGGTCAACTAATGTAAATTGTAATCGCCTAAAAACCAGCTTTCAATGTAAACACAGAAAAAAAAATTATTGGTTAAAAAAATCCTACTTTAAATATAATTTTGACGGTCTATGAAAGCCTGTGCGCATATCTACCATCATACAATTTCGGGAAAATGGGAGAAGCTGCTGGATGCGGCCAGTATTGAAAGCATTTAGAGATGCTTGAGTCTATGATATACGAATTTGCTAATGATGATACAAGATGATGATTTTTTTGAGATGATGATGAAAAAAATAAAACGCTGACTTTGATAACGAATCTAAGCAACTTCTTTCTGTCAACTGATATCTTTTATTTAATATTTCTTCATGAAATTTATGAGAATAAGCATAATATATTGTGTAAGCCAAATAAAAAACAAAAAATAAATAAATGGTATTGTTATAAAAGTATAACTTACATAGTTTTTGATGTAAATAAATATTTTCAGAAGTATACTAATAACACACAGAAACTAACTATTGGTTTTCTGATAATGCTATATCGGCTATTTTATTTTTATGAAGTGATTTTAAAAGACATGAAAATACTTATTTCTACCATATTAAAGTTATATACAAATATTATTTTCTATAGACTATGCCACTATGGTAATAGTTTAAAAAATAATGCAAAGGTACTTCTTTACTATTTGTCAAGGTTCCATGAACGCGGCTGTGGCAACGTATGTAGTTGAACAATAAAACGATAGCCTTTTTTTGATAAAAAATAGATAACCTTATTAATTCAGTTAAAATGAAACAAATGCGATGATAATAACAATTTATGAAAAAAAAAAATGCTTTATCTTTGAATGTGATTGACCTATGTTCGACTTTCTACAGTTTGTGACGCGTGTTTAAGAATTATCGTAATAAATTTTAGGTAAAAATATTCTCTTGCAATTCTACAAATATAGTAAATTTGATTTTTGGACCTGAATTACGAAGGCTGCGGCCGGAGGTGGCAAAAAAATGTACATGCAATTAAAATTTAAAATTTATTATATAAAATAATTAAAACTAACTATATCTAGCGCGTGACAGTCGTTCAAAGATTGAACGTAAATTGACGTATCAAAAGCGAGTCCCTTCTTATGTCTGGAACATCGTGAAAAGTGTAACGGCAGTGAAGGCGCGTAGAACTGAGGAGGCGGTTCCGTGGGACCGAATGCTTCAGGGTGGCAGCGATGCTGGTGGTTTTCATGGAAGCCGAATGTGTGTAACGTAGTGAATATACGAAAGGCATGTATGTAGAGCTGAGGAGGCGATTTCGTAGGATCGGACGCTTGCTTCAAGTTGACAGCGATGCGGATGGCGTTCATGGAAGTCTGAATGTGTGGGAATACGATTGGCTGCGGTATAGGCACTTTTCATGGTAGTAGATTGTGTAACACACACCTGAATCATTTAAAAAAAAAATTGATGTTTTGATACATTTTATTCGTACTAAATTTAAGTTCTGTAATTAGAGAGAACAATTATACTCCTACTATACAGGTGGAGAAGGTCTTTGTTCCTGGAGACCTTCTACCACCATAGTCCCTAGTTTTACGACTAAATGGTAATGAACATACATGACTGTGTTCCGGTTTCAAAGGTGCTGTACGCTCGTGAAATTACTAGGGTAACGGTAGGGGACTTAATGCTTTATAATTTAAGGCGTTGAGCGGAATGTAGTGCAGTATATGTAAGCTTTACCAGAGTCACATTGTTATGGACAAGCGTGTCACTTAATTTCTTTTCGTTTTTGCATAAAAAGTTAGATAGGTATACAATTAAACATTCAGCTGCTGCTAGCTGATGTAAATAAACCGATGTTCTTGTTTTCATGTAATACGGAGAGTCCAGTTAAAATCTTTCCTCTCTCTTGTCCTCGGCAGCACCATGTAACACTGCTATTTCAATTTCATGATTGCAAAATCGTCGGAATCGTGTAGGATCTTTGCTCTGGATCTAGTCTGTTAGAAAAATGGCAAACGTTGCTCTTACCATAGCTCGGATAACTTAACGTTGGTTGATGAATATTAAAAAGTTAATAATTTTAGCATAAGTTTATAGCAGAGAAATTATTATTGGGGGAAGTGGGTAAGGCTTAGTAGCAGGCGACTATCAGTTGATGATGTTAATGATGATTATATAAACTGTATTCGTTATATGAGAGAAATATTTTAAATTTCGTATCAACCGATAATTGCCCATTGCTGGATAAGTCTCCCCTAAAGATCTCTACTTCGATCTGTGCTGTTCCGTCTGCATCCAGTGGTTTCTCGCGACCGTAACCAGATCGATGGACCACCTAGTGGGAGGCCTTTCAGTACCGCGTTTACCGGTACACGGCCGCTAATTCATTATTTAAATTTTTTTAATAAATTTGTACACGATTGCTACCGCGACTTCTTGATACAACAGTTTAATTTTAACATTTTTGTATTTATTTATTTTATTTAACAAGTTTAGTTTTAACATTTTTGTATATTTTTAAGTCTAAACGTCATAGGTAGGCTAAGACGCTTGGATGCTGTCTAAGTAAAAATAAACATGTATGCGTGATCTCACTTCCTTTACAAAGAAAGCCAGTACAGTTTTTCAGCCGGCTCGTAATTCCATTGTTACAAAGATATAACCGTAATTACGACTGAAGATATGGATGGTGACCTCGTAATACCCGGATGACGTTTCGAACTGGTTGTATCTCGTTCATGGAGTTACGTTATGTTATCTCAATAACCAAGTACGTTATTAATTCGCAAATAAGTAGTAACAATAAAGTATATAATAGATGACGGAGTGAGAGTTGATGCTTAGAATCAGACGTTTAGATTTGTTTTAAATACATTACACGCTTTATTTTTTTTTCTATAAACATTTATAAAAGAATATAGTCCTAATATAAATGACGTAAAGTATAAACAGTAAATCGAAGGTTATATATTTAAACTTGTTATTAACATTACTATTACCAATAATCGCAGGTATATAACAACCAAGAAGACATAGAAAAGTGTATTTTTAGCAAAGATTAAAAAGAAATCGCAGTGTTGCAAATTCATACTAATTCTTAAAGTTTACTTTCAGTGATCATCATCATCTTTATCAACTCTGAACAATCTTCTCAATCAATTTCAAGCGATGCCTTTTCTGTAAGGATTTTCAGTGACCTTCACCAGGTGATAATCAGTCGCCTTGTCTATCGTCATCTTCACTATAGATGTCTCCAAAAACTAGGTTTTTATGCTTCTTTATTTTATTCCAGTCTTTCAAATATTTTTCCATATTTTTCTAAATAAGATCTTTTAATTATAGGAACAAAGTAACTCAGATACAATAGATTTGTAATATCCGTAAGTACAAACAAATGGAAGATTATTAAAGTGACAAGTTCATTGTCATGTAGCGTCCGGCACAAATTTAACATGTGTCATGTTTTTCGAGTTAATTTTAAAGTTTACGTGCCGAATCTGGATGTTATTGGAATAAAAGCTTTATTCATATTGATCTGAAGTTCATTTTACTTTGTTGTATGATTCACATAATACTATCATTGTAGGACTTGACCTAGTTTTAGGGCGGTGTTGTAATTCATTCGCTTCCATACTTTGCTTTGTGATTATTTATTTAAAATAATTTATAACTGTACATTTCGAAGTTAGCCATAAATTATTTTTTGGACTATGGTATTAAAGACTTATTGCCATAAGCCCATGTTTTATTGATGCTTATTTCTACTAAGGGTTAAAAATAAGATAGGGGTCAAAATAATTATTTAAATCTCTATTCTATTTGACAGTGTAATGAATTAAAAGATATACAAAAAACTATGTCAAAGTAATTGAATTTTATGGATTTACATTGTAGTATATCGATAGATATTAAACAAGGCAGTTAGCTACTCTTGTGATATAGCAGTTCCTGACTTGGCTATGGAATTTCGGTTGTAAGAAGATTTCTTTGCATCTATCATCTAATATTGTAAATTTGACACAAAAACAATCTGCCTCGTTCTAGTATTAACATATGTGAGTCAGAGTCGAGGCACGTCATTTGGCGAAGAACAAAAGAAAATTACGAAATGATTTTTGATAAATAACATACATACATTTTAGTTTTTATGATGATCATACATGTGTATAAAATATACATATGTATTATATTTTAGGTGTGTTGCGGTTATGAATATCTACGACTTAATATGCAATCATACCGTGGCAATGATTAGTACTTTGAATGATCGAGGTCGAGAAATCTGCATCTGTAATTATAGATAGATAAACTCTTTATTGCTCACAATATGGTACAGCAAATAAACTTAAATAACTAAACTTACAATGTGTGGGCCAGGGCAGCCTTATTGTTATTAGGGCTCTCTTCCAGGCAACTCATAAGCTAGTATCATCTAAATACTGGTGCCAATTTTACTTCTGTACCAAATTCCGTATCTGCATAAGTCATAGGGGACCGCCTAATATGATAAGTACTGGTTTTTACCTGCTTTCCACGAAAACTTACTTCTATAATACAATCAACACAATTCTCAACATACCTAACTATTGCATATTGTTTTAATAATTTTTCATAGTATAACAATATACATAAAAAATTCGGTTACTAGTAAACAAAATAAAGCAAAACAGATTCACTAATAGTTATAATAGACAATATAATTTCTTTTAGTGTTGTTAACTTATTATTAACAGATAGGCTTTAAATATCTTATGTTTACTATTTAGATGTTATCATTAAAGTACATTGTGTATATAACATGATAATAAACAAGCTTAATACGTTACAACAACATATATACTAACGAGTAATAAAGTCATCCGTCTCATTAACCTAAAGACCTATTAAAATTAACCGGTCTGTTATGTCCATACAGTTCATTCACGCATAGAAAACAAGTATAAAGAACATATGTTTACAACATTTCTAATAAACGATTAAAGTTTCAAAAACCTTTATGTTTATCATTTGATTAACTATGATGCCCGATAATGTAATCGTGGTTATATATAAAGATTTATTATTCTTCGATAAACATCTAGAATTCTTGGAGATATATATTATTTAAATAGTTACCTATACATTGAAAATCTACTGAAAAATCTATAAGTTCAAAATTTCCTTAGGTTTTTTTTATTTTGATTTGTTTCATGATATGCGATATGATTGACTGTAGCGAAGTAGCTAACGTAGAGGTTCCTGATTTGATTCTGGGGCAACATTTTTCATTTCACTCATGTCTAGATACCATTATCAACTTTTTTAATACCACTAAGTTGGCAAACAAGTATAAGTATGCTGTCATAATAGCATTGCTGTAATTTGGGGTGTAAACAGTCCCACACAACAACTCACGGTACCCAAGTCAACCTCACCTGCTCGTGGTGCACTCTGCTAATCGACAAACGAGGCTCTGCCTTCATACCAATCCGCTTTGAGCCAACGTGGTGCGAGAATGCACAAATTCCCTCACTATTGAGGGTGGACTACGTCCAGCTGTGGATTTCTATCGAGTGATGAAGATGAAGATGTAATTTAATAATCAACATAGAGGTACCAGAGTATTCTTGGTGAGCTTCTGCACTAATTAAGACTGCCTTTGCAATTAACATTATTTACAATTATGTTTAAACTATGTATACTCACTCTTATCAGTCAAGGTTGTTTGTTGATCATGAGTTCAGGTTTATTTTCAAACAAAAAGTTTTGTTTAGTCTTAAATAAAATTGATTATAATATTATAAAATGTTTAAGTTATCTATTTTTTTAAATAACGATACTTTTATTAACATTTAAAAAATAATATTACGTCTTGAAAAACAACACTCACTTAACATAGCACTTTTTACTGGTAGTATAGGTCTCTGATGTTGGAGATAGTCTAGAAGATAGTCATAGGTCTCTCTGATGTTGGACAAACAGTACTGTGCAAAAACTACTGTATTCCAGTTTGAAGGGTGGTGTAGGCTTGTGAAATTACTGGCGAAACTAGCCTTACGATTATACCTTAAAGTAAAGAGGACAATGTGGTGTTGTTTATACCATCTTATTCATAATCTGCGCTCGTTGTTATGGGTAAGCGTAGCACTTACCATTAGGTGAGAGTCTTGCTGGTTCTGTTGCCACATTGAACAAAAAAAAAACGGCTTCAAATCCACTTATCAATCGATCAATATTGTATATGCTTTTTGCCAAACAAAAATATTATCCGAAAAGTTATGCGTCTAGAACTTCGTCCTTATCACCGGTTACAAAATCTTCGCTAATCAGTTATGGCATTAGCCTCAAACACGGGTTGGTGGCATGATAGCTGTATGCTGTGTTAGATTGTGTTAATAAGCGACGGGCGAGCTGATAAAAATATTTGCGAGACTGATCCGGTTTCGGTACGTTCCTTTATAACATTGCACTTAGTACATTTAGAGCCTAATTTTGTAGCATATAAAACGCGAGACAGGTGATTTTTTTTTTTTTTTTTTCGGGTGATGTCGATGCTTTCGGCCGCTATTACGGCCGTGAAAGCTTCATCGGACCCTGAGCTCGCGGATCCGGACTCCGCGAGCTAGAAATTATAT
>DWLS01006949.1:0-11161 GCA_018246255.1 Pachliopta kotzebuea | reverse complement strand
GAACTTACTACTCATTTTGTACTTTGAATGAAAACACTGATTTATATTACTAATAATTTATACAATCTTTTATAGAAATATCATAATTGAAAGCACTATGTAAATATGTAAATAAATACAATGGCAATAATTATAAAAGTGTTTTATTTTTTATATACAATCCTTGTTTAAACGACAACATCTGGAAAACTACAAGATGTAGGAGCTGGTGCTGAACATTTCTCATACAGACAGATCTCGCTGAGATATAATCAGAGCCGTTGGAATTTTGTTGGTATGTGGTCGAGTTGTGGCTGCACAAAGTTTCAGAATTTTGTATAGGCCACTTGTACATTATAAATGTAAATATGGACACAACGGCGAAGTGGTAGAGAAAGACCAGAAAGACAGACCCCACCATCAGATGGGAATAATAAATGCCACGGAGAGAGAGAGAGAGAGGACACAACGGCAATAGAGACTCTGGTCATTCATCAAACAGCAAATGGATACATAAGAGTTATATAAGGTGAAATATGTTTTTGAACATCTGTGGTATGAATATATATATAGACAAGTAATTAAATATATTAACTTTTTGGTATTTTAAATTTACTGCCACAACATTAATGTAAAACTGTTTTAATAATCACGATTGATTCAACTAAAAAACAAAACTTTAATAGATTCACAATGCTGGTAATAAGGTTAATCTTATTTATTGCCAATTTCTACAAACAGGTCATCGTGATGGCATAGCACATTGTCAAAGATTTTATAAACATTGTTTGCTGAATAAAATATTTGATTTTCTATATAACAGCAACCCAAAAATTTAATTTCAAAGATGTTCACAACTTTTGTTTGTGTATCATAAGTACAGAGTCACCGGATTTCACTCACTAGATATTATAAGATCATCTAATTTTATTCCTTCTTATTCTGTACACTTCACTTGCAACTTGACTGTTCTTAAATTTCATCCTCTGTTCCTTTTTCCCTTCCGGCATGTTACTTTTCATTTCTTTCACACTATTTTCTATTTCTGTATCACTCTTTATTGGTTCACTTATATCGTCTTTAAATAAGTCTTTCACTGACACAAGTCTTTGTGAGTTGCCCATTCTCAATAGTTTCTTTAGCCCTTTGAGGTCAGACCTTTCTAAGAGGCCGAGGAGTCCCCAGTCTTCACCTTTCTTACCATCTAGGCTTGTCTCCAGATGCCACGCCGCGTTTCGAACTTCCGCGCGAAATCTTTCGCACTCCTCGTAGCTCACGTTCCTGCTGACGTTAAGAGCTCTCTCTAATGGGTTCACTATGTATATTGGCAGCGTGTCGGGCTTCCGTATCGGGACCCCTTCAATAATTGAAATGGCCTTTTCGCCGAAGTCGAACTGAGCATAAAATTCGAAGAACTGCAAAAGCAGATTTTGCAGGTCATCTTGGCATTGCGCGTACGCACCAGTAGGCAGCCGGTTCAGGTCCCGTAAGAAAGTGCAGTTTATATTCTCCTCTGCTATCCTGATGTCATCTTTGCCTGTTTTATGAAAAATCATAAATATATAGAAGGATTTTAACTTTAGATACTACTGAAAGGCTTTACTGGTAACCAGTCTCTATTACCAGGGACTGTCTAGCTCACTGAACCTCTATTTCTGTCGCAAAACTCAATACCCAAATAATTTCTCAGGCTACAGCTCCTTACAAATCTGAACACAGTAATGTTTACCTACTATTGTTAGCTGGCAGAAATTTTAATCATGGTGATATCTACCTAGAGTTTTCAGCAACAGAGACCTATTACTAATTAACAGTTATGACAAAGTTGAGCTTAACAAATTTTTTAAAAACCCATTTTTGTAGTTAACTTAATTTTAATGATTGCTAAAACTCATAATCCTTAGAAAAAAAGGTAAACGAAACCCTTTTCATATAACTTACGTGCTTTGTCTATTAAAAGTTTCAGGGGAGGTAAAATGAAGCCGCTCTTCCTTTTTTGCTGCAAAAAGAATACTACCATCAGTGTAAGTGGAAAATTTGTGATCCACGGCCCAGGGTGGGGGCTGGTTAACCCCACCGCCTTTGCCCAACTCCTCACGACGAATACCAGTGGCCAAATTCGAGAATCCAAAGACCCGTACAGCCACAACAACTCCGACATGTGGATACCGGTGCTGAAAAAGTTTTAAATGATTTAAATAACATTTACTGCAGAAACAAAGATAGTTCTTCTTCATCCTCAGGATGTACATCTGCTTGTGGCAAGGTAATAACCAAGGTATTAGCAAGTTTTACAAATAACCAAATAGATTTAATCAAATATGCAAGTTACATACTTATGACAAATCTGATCGGCTGAGCAATTTCAATCAACCAGAATAGATCCTGTATGTAAAATAGGTTACTTTTAACAAGAGGCATACAGTCAATCATTAGAATGGAATGTCAGGTACTAACGTGTTGTTTGCGGTGATGTCGCAGTGCAGAGCTACGAGCTGGTGCGTGCATTTGAGTATGGGCACGCGGGCGGCGAGCACGCGCACCACGCTCCCGACGCCAGGCGCCCGCAGCTCCAGCAGCGAACTCAGCAACCCCAGTTGTTGTGCGGTGCTGCGCGTCCGGCACGCCACGTGCTTCTCCTGATACACGAGCCTTCGGCCGGCGTCGCCCTGAAAATATACCATCATTTTTTTTCGGGTGATGTCGATGCTTTCGGCCACTATTATGGCCGCGAAAGCTTCATCGGACCCTGAGCTCGCGGATCCGGAATCCGCGAGCTGAAAAGTGTATATACATGACGGCGCGTCCCTAACGCCATCTATAATTTAAATGTTGAACTGTAATTTTTGAGTACTGGCAATTACGAAACACTGTTCTAATTTCATAACGTAGCACCTAACGCTAGTGGGAGTTTTTTTTTTTGATTTACGTGGAGGAAATGCCTACGCATACCTGCCTTTGCGGGGGCAAAGACAGGTTATGTCGGACTCGCACCGACTAAAATCTCCACGATGTCCACCAGGTCGCTGTATGGCGGGGTCACGGGAACAGAAAGACTTCCGCGACCCCGCCAGCGCCGGCCGCCGAAGCAGCCCCACCTAATGCTAGTGGGGTGACTAATTGACAGTTCGGTTTGCCGAACTATGGGTGTGACGTCACTAGAAGGGCGCTAGTGAGCCGGTTTTTGACGGTTGACGCAGAGAAAGGAAATAAAGTCGCTTACGTTCACAACTACGTGCTCGGTGAAACGTGATTAAATATTTGATAAAAATCGTATCTATCAACTAGGTCCAAATCCCCACGCCCTTGCGGTGGAAACTCCCTCTGATAAGGCAGAGGTGCCTTTATATATATAAATTATATAATATAAGGGAGAGGAGAGATACGAGGAAAGAGGATTTGGGGAAGGAGGAAGAGGTGGGAGAAAAAGGGGAAGTTGATACAATAGATACTTATATATATAAACTGTACCTTAATCTAATTCTGTACTCTGAGTACGAGACGTAAAAACGAGTCGTCTGTGTCGCGGACTGTGGGCGGTGAGAACCGTCCTTGGATACGGGTGTTACGAGTGTACGCGGTGTGCGAGCCTGGCGGACGCCCCGACCGGCAGTATACAATCATCAATTACTGCTTATACAAGTTCTTAAATCTGATACATCAGAGATACAAATATTTCTATTACTTTTGCTACTTCCAAGATGCCTTATATTCATGAGCTCTTAAAATATAAGGTCATGTCTTACTCACCTTATAATTTCATTACAATACCCAACAAATTTAACCATATTATCTTTGAATACTACATTTAAAAGATCTGATGCAAAGTTTTCTGATGAATAGTAACTCCCTCCCCCTTGTCCACAGTAATATTTACAAAATTGCCTTACCATGCTAACATACCATTTCATCAGTTGGAACACTAGTCAGGACCAGATCCAAATCACAGCCCATCTTTCCACATCCATTAACTGACGAGCCAAAAGGGTGTACCACCATATTTGCATACAAACTGCTGAATATTACTTCCAACTGAAATCAATTTTACATTACTGTGCTTCTGTACTCGAAAATTTTTTAAATAACACAATTGATTCATAAATATGATAGATGAGATTCTGATGCACTGTGTATTAAAGCAAGACATAGAAATAACTTAATGTATTTTACATATAATGTACTTCTCTCCTTTTGAACAGGAGGGAAAAGGCATTGTAATATATTAAAATAAATGCAATAAAATGTCTTTGCAAAAATAATAAAGGCAAATAAGGTAATTTTATGTTTAAACCAGTTAACATTATCTCACCTGCCGTGCTACCATATATCTTAATCTCACCCCCAAATCATTCAACTTAGTCCTCTCATACAAGTGTTGTATTTGATCAGAAACTGTTCCACAATTGAGCAATTCTTCAAACAGTACCTCATTGTCAATTGTTACTATTCCATCTTTAGTAGCTAACACTTTTGTTGTGGAATTGTACTTCTCTCTATTTACTGCTGATTTAAACCAGAGAAAGGGTGACTTAATTGGCATTACATCTGAATCATTTCTGTGAGAACTGCATACTTTCAAAACTTCTTTAACATTTTCTTCTGTATCAAATTCAATTAGCATAAAGTGCTGTAATGTAAAAAGGTGTGCCATAAAAAATCACTAAATTCCATAATTGCTCTCATAAAGCTAAGCTTTACAGGTTTTACTTTTTTAATTTCCCTGTCGTTTCAGATGCTTTGCAGCCATGACCATATACACTCACCCTAAAATGTTGGCATAATAATCAAAATAAAGTTGTTAAAATAAAGGCAAAAAATCAGTCAACTTTAATTTTTTTAAATATTTAATAGTTATTTTATTATAAGTACTCATTATCCAATATTTTTTACTGAAATATATATGAAGTTCCAGTTCATAATGACGATCCCGCTGATTTGTGATACCCTTGTGTTCAGTTTTTTAATTTACTTGTTTTAGAAGGAACGTTTAAAACAAATTAAACACATTTTACCTCTTTTTCAGAGTTCCTGTAATGATGAATGTCTTTAATCGAGGCATATTTGGAGCAATAACCATACAGTTCACTAAATGAAGACTCGGAGTTGACCTGAATGACGAGACTCCGCCGTGCCTCTCCCTTTCGTTCAGCTGTTACATCATTAAACTTTTTAAACTTTCTTACTGGATCTGAAATTGAACTGTCGATATAACCTCTAATCCACCTTAGACTAAAAGTCATTTAAATAAGGATATACCGGAGTAATTTCTGTAAAATAATAATTTAAAATTAGACGTGTTTAAAGTCTTTCGAAATGACCTTAGTTTCTCTGTTTGAAAAAACACAGACATTTTATTTTATCCTACAAACAAAACATTAAGACCGAACCAAACTGTCAAAGTCAATACTCAAGAAAAGATATTGCCAATTCTTCTACAATAAACATTATGTGATAAGGAACGCATTAGTTTCATTATTTACAATACCTGTATTATTAGAATTGGAACTTTACAATAGTTGATTTTTATAATAAGTAAAAATATCGGTCCTGTATTAACGATAAATTAATGTTATAAAGATAAATACCTTTGATAATCTGTGACTGTTTTTTGTTATGTCAAATATGATCATTATGATAATAACCTAGTGAAAAACAATCATATTTTATATTAGCGAAATAGAACTAATGAAAAATCCTGTCTTAATCTACTGTAAAAATGAGTATACGTCTGTTACAAAGATTGCTGCCTGTTATAAACAACTCATTCAAAAGCTATCCTAACCTCAAACATGAGAGAGTTGTATGTGCTGGTATAAATATTAATGCGGTTAGAAATTACGCTAAGAGTAAAGATAGAGGAAAAGATAAAAAAGGGAAAGCAACAAAAGTAGATATAAATCCTGCCTTAATATCAGAAGTAGTGGCAGTAGATAAGATTCAAGATAGATGTAAAGCTGCTATTGAAAAAATGAAAGAAGATTTTGCTAAAAATTTATCACTGCGTTCTACCACTGGTTCCATTGAATCGCTTCAAGTGAAGTTCGAGGGGAAAGAATATGAACTTCAAGAGATTGCACAGATAGTTCGTAAAAATCCAAAAACCATCGTAATAAATTTTTCATCCTTCCCCCAAGTAATACCAGAAGCACTTAAAGCTATAAATAAGTCTGGATTGAATCTTAACCCCCAACAAGATGGCACTACACTATTTGTCCCTGTTCCCAAAGTAACTAAAGAACATCGGGAAGCCTTGGCAAAAAATGCAAAAGCTTTGTACATAAAATGTAGAGACTCTGTTAAAGATGTACAAAATGATTTCATAAAGAAAGTTAAAAAACAAACTGGAGTGTCAGAGGACCTCATCTTTAATGTTAGCAAGCAAATAACAGCAATGTGTGAGAATTATCAAGATGAAGCAAAAAGCATTTACGAAACCAAGCATACGGAGCTTGTGGGCAAATAGTGTGAGAGTGATTGTCGCAAATTTGGGCGAGCAGTCTACAGTTTATTACAACTCAAATACAGCAGTTTTATTACTTCAATAAAACAAACAATAATTATTGAGAGATAGCATAACTTTTAGGGAAACTTATATTGATTAAGTAATATTTTTATGAAATGTAGTGTGGTGTTGTTTAAGTAATTTTTAGAATGTCTAAAACTATTATTTTTCTAATTACTTCAATATTACATGGAAATAATTTTTACAATAAATGCGATCAAAGTACTAAAATATGATATATATAGTTTTGTTACTGCATTGTAGAAATTGTAGTTATCTTAAAACATTACATGAAATTTATACACTAGTTGAGGATAATTAAACTTTGTTAGTATGATAAAGTTCCTTATTATCATAATTTCAAGCTATTGTCATTTACTACTGGATGAAGCCCTCTCCAAACAATTTCCAATACTTACACTCCAAAGAAGGTCAAATTAATTATTTTTCTCAATATTTAAGTAAACTTTTAAAACAATAATTTTTTAAATTATACAGAAATTTAAATCTAATAAAGGCTTGAAACAGCAAATGTTAGTGCTATGCATATTCCAGTGTGTTTGCTATATTCTGACTGCTATACTTAATTTCTAGATTTGAAATGTTAATAACTGAAAAAGTTGATCACGTGTAAATATTGTGTGTAGTATCAAAAAAATTATTACAAATCAGGTGTATATTCATTGTGCGAAATAAATTTATTGCGATTGATATCTATTAATTTGCATACTAGCTGCAGATTTTAATTTACTATCGCAGTCCTTAACTTCGAAAAATAAATAAACGCGATACTAACATTTTCATACTGATCAATATATAAAGCAAAAACACGGCCCCTACATAAAACAAGACCACGAGACCTACCAACAATAGAACAACCCAACCGAGAAAGAACGGAGGCAGTAAATTAGTTACATTGAAAAGTAAAGTGGTATGGCACGGTGTGCAGAAATTGCATTTGTATAGTCTCTTCTTCATCAGCTGATAGACGTCGACAACTGGACATTGGCCTTCCTCAGAAATGGGAGGAATTGAGCGATCTACTATTATCGAATCTATCACTTGCCACTTTCCATAACGCCATATATAAACATATCATAATATAGTTCTGTATTGAAACTTGGGATACAAATAATAGATTATTTTTAGTGTTATAAAATATGTTTGAGGGATGCTGTATTGCTATAGAAGAATGCCAAGGTTCAAACAACAGAATTGTAATGTAGATAAATTTGTAGAGGGATCTACCAAACAGGGATTCCACCAAGTAGTTTAGCAGCTTCTACGAGATCTTGAGCGCCAGGGATGATGCTTTGAGTGGCAAAATCTGTGACGAAGGTTTTTCGTATGCCAGTAGTGATACGCGGCAACCATCACAGGAGCGGCGGGTGTCAAAAGCGCCGCGAATGCTTTTGCTGGGTCGACGCGACATAGTAGCGTTGTTTTTTGCTAATTAATGCCGATGTTCATAAAACATGACTCTTGTTTAAAGTTATACTTGGAACCCGACGGATTTCCATACAAAATTCTGAAACTTTGGGAACCCGACCACATACTAACAAAATTCCAACGGCTCTGATCTCATCTAAGCGAGATCTGTCTATATGCCAAACCTGCCAGCCTCCTACTTCTTGTAGTACTCGAGATGGAAAATTGTTGACGGACGGACGGACAGACACTGTAGTTTAAATAAGGATTGGTAGCAGAGAAGGCAGCTCCGAATTGTAATATAATGCGATTGGTAAAGCGAAATGATCTGACTTCTTGTAGTTTCTCGCTGATTTCGATGGTTAACCGATTTCTGCTTGCCTCGTGCCGCCTTACGTTTCCTCCGGTCAGTCAGAAGGAACATCGCAATACGTGCCTTATGTCGTGAAAAAGATATTTAATCTATAAAAAATTTGTTGAACCAAAACTAATTATCTAAGAACTATTTGCTTATGTAATAACTACCTCTCTATCGTCTTGCGTAAATTATAAAAATGTGTTAATTTTCTGATTCATTTATTTTATTCTGTGATTGCTTATTCTCCTGCTCAGTATGCGTTATTTCATGTATTTTAGTTTTTATTTATCACTTATACGTTTTTTATTTGCTTTAAAAATTCAAGCATATTAACTCTAGACTCGTTTTAAATTACTGTCAAATTTGAAATATAAGTAAAAAAGTATTAACCCTAATTTCAAATAAATACTAAAAATGTTGTTCTAGAAAATGCTTACTTCATTACATTTTTAGCGTTTTGGATCATGTTACTATTATAGCTAGAATATAATCTCCCAAACACTTGTAATTATTATTATTTTTCGGTTTATGGCTTCTACTGCTCTGCGCAATAATTTCGCCAATGTCTAGTGATTGTAAAAATACACACAAGGGATAGAAAATTGTTCGGTATAAAAGTGAAATTCTGCTAATATGAAAGAGAATCCAGAACTTTGGCGACGATTTTCCATTCGTAATACGAAAGACAACACAAACATATAGCACGTAGTACAGTAAATCGTGTAAAAACATTATCAAAGAATATTTTCGTCCGTGTCAAATGAACGCCATTTTTGAACTCCAACACTTGTAATTATGGACCAACAATTCGTGCGTAGGCAGGTGTTGTATCGAGCTGTCAAAAAACATAGAAATACCCAAAAATTTTAGTGCTGCGTAAATTAATGTCGCGTTCATAAATTTAGCGTGCATGTAAATAGAAAAAGTTCACAAAATAAGTTAAAACTCATCACGAATTTGTAAAAACAATAAAATGTGAAAAATGCCACTCTATGACTAATAAAAACAATTACTACTTTGTTATGGCTGTACAAACTAAACTCATTTATCTTTTCTTTCTCATAAAAAAGTTAGATGTTTGTTGTGTCAGTTTGTCAAAACAAACTTGTGTTTACGAAACGGTTTTGAACGATTAACAAGGTTTTAACGTTTGTAAAAAATGGACGATATCCGTAAAAAGAAAGTGAGGAGTTATGGTAGAGTCATGCCTCGCGTTTATAATCATTTCAATCGGAGCAATCTCAAAGCAAGTTCCAGTGTTTTAAACCATAAATCTTCGGCAACAGATGTTGGCGCGAAACGTCAGTCTAGTTCGAATGTTAAGTCCATGTTTAACGAATTACCTGTTGTACTTAACGACTACGTTCCTGATACGGTTCTTAAAAAAGATATGAAACAAACTGTTGTAGTTAAACCAAAGAAGACGTTAAAATCTTTAGTGCCTACAAAGAGTAACACGCGAACAGTCCAAAGTCAATGTATAAGTGGCAATCCAACCCGTTCCATAAATGTCCACGCCTCTGCTCCATCCGTGTTAGAAGGTGCTCTGAACGACTGGTCCGAGACACATGTAAAACAATGCTTTTCAAGTAGATCTCATACAAGATTAAAGGAACTAAAGGTTTGTTAATAATGTATAAGAAAATTATAAGTTTAATCGGTGTTTTTTTGAACGTTAAGATTTCGTCGAAAATTCTTGTTTTCTGTCTTAATAATGTCGAGGAAAATCAAGAAAGTATCCTTGTCGTACAATATTTACTGTATAATCTTATGTAAGTGTATGTTAGTGTTTTAAAAGCTATTCAATAATTTCAGGATGAAATCCAAGCTTACCAAAATACAGAAAAACTAATGAAGCTAAGAAGCCGTTTGTACAAAAGGTGTGGTGTAGTGTTGAATGATATAGGACAAGTTGCGGTTGATAAAGCAGTCCAGGCAGAGGAAACAGGTAACACAAATATATGTTAAAAGATTTTAAACTATTACAATAATGTAAAAGAAATATTTTTATTTAAGATGTATTTGCTGTTATTATTAAAAAAAAGAAAATATTTTTAGTGTTGCAATTTAATGCAAGGTGATAGCTGAAAATTATTGGTCTTTGGAGGAATATTAACACTGTGCTATGGCCATTTTGTACCATTACAGTATATGGCTTTGCAAAAAAATGTTAATAATAATTGTGTTCAAGATATATGGTTAATTTATGCTTTTTAGTGTAATATTTGTTTATATATTTTTGTAGCGCCATAAACAAATAAACAAATTTTTGTTTTTATCTGAACATGTTATAAGAAATTAATAATATTATAGATAACAAATTATATCATAAAAAAAACATTGTAGTTATAGAAAATCAATTTTTAAATAACATAAGAGAACATGTTTTATAGGATTATCTTAGTATCTCAAAAAGTATTATTTTAAAGGGAATATGCTGTTATGTAAACTCATTTGGCACAGATAGCTTTATGCAAGACTATGGTAAAGAAAAATAAAAATTTAAACTATAAATATATATTTTATTCACATGATTTTTAAAAATGATTGTTTAAAACAAAGTTAATTATAGCGCCATCTAATGTTTAAAATTTTTAACTTATATAGATGGAGTTGTACGAAAGTTTTTTTGTCAGAAAATTCACGGAAACTATAAATAATTATGTTTTAATTTCAAGTTTTCAACATAATTTAAAAATAAAATTTTTAAAAATTTCAATTAATACAATATGAATAGAAAATATATTAAGATTTTGGTATAAATAGATATCAGCCGAAATAGCTCAGTTGGGAGAGCGTTAGACTGAAGATCTAAAGGTCCCTGGTTCGATCCCGGGTTTCGGCATACATTTTTGCTGTTTTTTATTATTATTACAATATTTTGATTTAATATA
>DWLS01006948.1:0-11161 GCA_018246255.1 Pachliopta kotzebuea | reverse complement strand
TCTTTTAGGGTTAAGCTCACCTTTTGTACTTTTATCGATGTATTTATGTGTATTTTTCTGTTTTCTTTTTTTGTGTGACAATAAAAAAAAATATATATTAAGAAAATACTTTGCCGTTTACTAAATATTTAAATAATAAAATGTTGAAATTTAAACTACAGTATAAAGGACATAATCATAATTACTACAGCTAAGTAAAATTTTTATGTTGATAATATATTGTAAATTTGACAAATGTAATAAGTTGTTTTTAATTTTTTGCTTGTTTCAGTCTCAATGAGTGCTACTTTGCAAACAAGGGAGCGGCGCTGGTGCTGGGGGTCGCGGAGCACGATTGCACCGAACGGCGGCGCTCCCCCGCTCGCTTGCCACAGCCCGACATACATCACCACCTGCGCGCCATGTTCTACCTCGTGCGCCCCGAGGAGACGCTCAAAATGGTAAATAAATATCGTTCGATTGTATTATCCTTTCTTCTCTTTGATTCTCTATTCGTCTTAAAAGTTAAAAAACGCAGCATCAAATACAAGTTAGGATGGAAACTCTTTATTTTTTCGGATGATGGTAGCCTAATTGGTCCCATTGACGACCAAAAAACCTTCATCGGACCCAGGGCTCCGGATCTGGACTCTGCGAGTTAAAGCTCCCTGGTTGCGGCAGCATTTGCAAACACATATAATATTGGATAGGCCGAAAATCATCAATTTTGTAAATACACTACAAATAGTAACTTTCCTTTATTTTAAATTTCTTATGATTACAATTAAATGCAGCATTTACTAATAAAAATCATGTATGCTCTTAACTGTCGTAAAGTCTACTTGTTATTCTGCAATGCGTTTTCTATGGCAATCTAAAAAAAGTATTCCAAATTACTTTTAGTAGTATATGTATGTTTATGTATAAATGTTACCGTAGTATTCAATAAGATATTAAAAAAGTATGATAGTTCACCTGGTCTATCTATGCGATCAACAGCAAATTATGCTGCACATATATTTATAGTAAAAGTAAAGTATTCTCTTTGTTCAAATTCATAGGTAAAATATGAACTTTACATGAAAAGGTTTAGTTCATACGATAACTTATAACGTTAAATTTGCAGGGCCTTAACCTCCAAAATTTTGGTTATTAGTTGTTAAGTGACGGTATAGTTATCTTTCCGTGTGACAGATTAACCATAGCTGTTATCATTAAATGAAATCTGCGTTACATATTTAGTCGCCTTTTACGACGCGCACTGCGGGAATGGCAGCTGGTGCATTTTTTTAATTCCAGATCAACACTGGAACCTAGTTGGTTAGACCCGAGAGAAACGTTTGATTGTTACATTATGTAATTGGGGTTAAATAATGCTGGTGCTAGGCGGTGAAGCTGGAGAGCGCCCATGCGGGCCGTACTCGTTATCTGGTGGTTGTTTGCCGTAACGATGAGGCGGCGTTGCTCGGCATCGACTGCAATGAGCGGACCACCGTGGGGCTCGTCCTGCGGGTGCTCGCCGACACCTCTATCAAGTTAGACGGTGACGGGTAAGAACTTTACTTATCATATGAATAAAGTATCACGTGCGCTAAATCAAGCTAATTTTAATAAGCTTCTTGACAAACGCTGATAAAGCTTGTTACGAAGCGTTTATGACGAACAAAAGAGTTTCCTTTAGGTTTTCTGCTCAAAATCCTGCAGTTTAAATATAAAAAGGCTATATTGCTTTTCGTAAACAATGATGAATAAATTATTACATTTCAAATAAGCTCCGACAGTACAGTAGAACACATTTCGCCAAATATTTTACGTTTCACATATACTAATAATACATTTAAATTTCATACCAGAACATTGAAGCAAATACCTGATTCGTTGTTTTCAAATTCCATAACATACTGTATTTTAATGTTATACAAATAATCTCGATCTTATTTCCTAATATATAATTGATAAATGTAATTTACTAACAAACAGTACAACAAAACTTAACATATAAGTCGTACGTAGATAACGTAACAAGCGATAAATAAACTAGTTTTGTTGCTTCAACATATTTCTGTCTGTGTTAATATAGGTACAATTATTTTCACAATCAAAAAATAGTACACCGCAAATTATCTTAGATGCTATCTAGGTAACTGGGTCTTGCCACTTAACAGTTTCACATTACTCACACCCAAATGCTTTAGCGGCTAATGAACATACACCATGTAGCGGTATTCAAGAGTAATGTCGATATTATCATGCTCAACACTTGGAGAACAATTACAAGAAGCTACCTCGCTGACTACTCTCGGGTTAACTACGAACAATAACTAATTAAGGATTCATTGTCCACAGAGGGTTCAGCGTTTGCGTATGCAACCAGCAACATATATTCAAGCCCGTATCTGTTCAAGCAATGTGGTACGTGCTACGTATATATACTACATACTATGCATCTTCATATAAGATATACTGCTACAACTTCATAGAAGACCGCATTCAATGATTCTTTTTTATTTTAGATTTTGTAATGCATGTAATAAACAGTAAAACTCAGATTCATTATGGTAATAGTATTTTTGAAATTGTGAACTCATAGTTTATCATCATGATCATCATTTCAGCCTATCCCTCTCCACTGCAATCTTGTCTGTCTACTGTTATCACCTAAAAATTATTTATCAATTATTTTTTAAACGAAATTATAAACATTATTTTTTATTTATGTACATTTAGGGCTGACCTCGATTTCATTTGATAGTAAATAAAGATGTAGTCCTTATAAGTTAAGCACTGGCCTACATGTAGCCTAATTCTTTGCTATCCTAAAAACGCCCGCGTAATACGTGAACGGAAGCACTGATGCTGGCCAATTTATAATACTAAACATCCCTCTTAATATTTCCACTGTTAGGCTCAAAGACCCAACAGGGGCAAACTCTTCCAAGGTGACTCACAACCACCTATTTACCTTATTGGTCAAGTGATGGCTGGTGGATGTTGTATGTCCACGAAAAATGTTATTCTTGAAACATATCGATTTCTTACGGTTACTTTCTTCGTCGGAAGCTCGATATGTGATTTCATAATCTCCGTCACAGAAACAGTGGTAACACGGTTTTAAACATACTTGAAGAAAATTGTAATTGTAATTTTTTTATGTATGGAATTGGAAACGTGATCCGTAGGTCGGCACTGCAAACACTGCACCGAGCCAGCGGCAGGGCGCGCGAGCTGAACCATTTCGCTGGCGGCGCGTCGCACATTTGGTGTGCGTACTATGAGGCGCGCGTAGACTCGGACCGCTCCTGCCTCAACGAGTGGCACGCTATGGATTGCCTTGAGTCACGTCGTCCGCCGTCACCCGATTCCCTCAGACACAAGTCAGTGCAATATGTGCAGTTCATCATCAGGCACTTTGTTATCATATTCATTGTTCAAGCGATTGAAATCCACTGCCGAACACAGGTCTCCTCTCCAACGCGAACGTCCATCCACGTAAAACGCTTCCCTGTGATATTACTGATATCTGTATAAGACAGTATCTAAATTTATCCATAACTGCGAAAATTCGAAGAATCGGGATCAGCTAAAGTATCGAAATTAGGCATCAATTAAAATCAATCGTATATCGAAATCTAGGCCGTGGTTTTGTTATTAAGTGCCAAGTATCAATCGTTACTGTTACTATAAATTTTACAAGGACGCTGAATGTTGGCAATAATTTTTATCGACCATAAAATAATTTATATAAATTATAGATAAGAACTTTTATTTGCACTCTTGAACTTTCACAAGTTTTCTCTATAGTTTTAAAGTTTATTTTAATTCTTTTAGTATGTTCATGGTAAGCAAATATACTATAACAAAGTGTAGTTGAGAATATAACAAGTGATCCATGAAGGTTACAAAGAGTAAACTGATACCCTCTTAATCACATAACTGCATTCATGATGTTGATAGACTTACAGAATTTAAAAGTCATCATTGATGCAGTATTTGTGATAGTAGATGAAATAATGTTTATTTTAAAATTATTTTTTGCGTTGCCTAGACCTCGTTTGGTTGACCTTAAGATAAAAATTAACATTGGCAAATATGCGCTGGAAATTCTTAGCGCGTAAAGTGGAACAATTTTTAATACATTCGGTACTATATATAATAATAATAATTTAATTTTATTATTAGTAGCGTACACATTTTTGAATAAGTATAATTTTTGTTATGATTGTTAAGGTCGACTCGAAGTAAAGAATAAATATGCACGAAGTTATTGTAAAATTTGATTTTACTCTAGTATTAAATTTTAATTATAACAATGAAGTTATTGGTATGTTTTTGTGTATTTGTATTTATTGTACATTATGATAAACCTGTCATTGAAAGTTTTAACATTTGGTATTTTAGGCCCCGAGAAAGAGATGAAACAGAGCGAGTTATTCGGTGCACACTAAAAGAGATTATGATGAGCGTAGACCTGGATGAGGTAACAAGTAAAGCTATACGAGGCAGGCTGGAGGATGAACTGGATATGGATCTAGCCGAGTATAAGTCGTTCATAGATCAAGAGATGCTAACCATACTGGGACAAATGGATGCACCTACGGAGATTTTTGACCACGTCTACCTCGGCTCCGAGTGGAATGCAAGCAACCTAGAAGAGTTACAACGCAATGGGTAAATTTACATCATTATCATCATTTACAATAACCTCAATGCTTTATAAAATTAATATAATTTGGTTAAAATTTGCGTTTAAAACAATTTATTCGTTTCCGATTTAAAAAAATTATTAATAAAATTTTGTTATATTATTATTACTAATCAGTTCATTTTTCTTTTCAGGGTTAGACATATATTAAATGTAACAAGAGAGATAGATAATTTTTTTCCTGGTATGTTCGATTACCTAAACATTAGAGTTTATGACGATGATAAGACTGATCTATTGAAACACTGGGATAACACTTATAAATATATAAATAAAGCGAGAAATGAAGGCTCTAAAGTGCTCGTTCATTGCAAAATGGGAATAAGCAGATCTGCTTCTGTCGTGATTGCCTATGCTATGAAAGCTTTCAATTGGAACTTTGACAAAGCCTTGAAACATGTAAAAGCTAAAAGGAATTGTATTAAACCTAACACTAATTTCCTTAATCAACTCGAAACTTATCAAGGTATTCTTGAAGCGATGAAGAACAAGGAAAAATTGCAACGTTCTAAGTCAGAAACTAATTTAAAATCGCCGAAAAGTGTTTCGAAAATGGAGAGCAAAATAATGGACCCTACACCTTTAATTTTAGCTTTAACTGGATCCTATTCGGGGAGACCGCGTTCTTGGTCTCCAGATACAAAGTTAGCTTCGGAACTTTTGCCACCCACTTCGGTTTCACTTGAGAACCTTGCTTCAGAGACACGTCACATGCTTATGCCGTGCGCCAATGGAAGTTACAGCGTTTCACCAAATCAAATTATAAGATTGAAGGAAGAAAAAGAGGAGGGTGCACCGTCAGTTAAACATATTGTAAATGAAATAGAAAACGCGGCTTCGATGGACCGTAAAGATGTAACCAAAAGATATCAGAGGCTTATTTTTGGGAACCATATTGAAGTTCCTACTACCAAATCGACAGAGGGCCCGATCGGCGGATTATCGACTCATCTTGGCGAAGTGCTTGTCAAGCAGCTGCAGGCGTCACCGACGCGAATTTTAAGTCACAAGTATCCTTATTCAGAGGTCGATGCTGACAAAATACATACATGGGATCCAGGGGAAGTACCTTGGCCCAAGAGTGATGATAGTCAAAACGGTAATGATAGTGATAATATAGTGAAAAGTGACAGTGGTATAATAGATGTTAAAATTAAAACTAGTGACGCTTTCTCGAATTGTATAGACAATAATATAGACTGTGATGATAGACGGATGACTGAAGACGACGGTCCTCCACCAAGCAGGCAGAGTTCCTGGAGCTCCTTTGACAGCGCTGTTGTGCCCGATCTCTCGCGTCACTCATCGTGGGGTTCCTACGATACAAGAACGGCGCGTCCGCAGGTTGTTGTCCGGGAGGACACCGCTAAGAGATCCAAAGACAGATCTGAAGAAAGAAGTGAACGAAACGTCGAACTAACGCTGGCAGTAAAACAAGCATCTGACCTTGGAATTATCACCGAGCATAGCGAACCTACGGCCACACGTTGCGCCGACATATCTGCAAACGAAAGGAAGTTCAATGAAACGTGTGCCATACTGAAGGAGTTGGCGAATGCTGCCGCTCGCATGGAGCGCGTGAGAGATCGCGGCGCTTCTACATGGGGCGGCCGGCTGTCAGCTTCTGCTCCTGCTGATACCTGGTTGCGAGCTGGCCCGCGCCGTCGTCGTCTAGCCGCTGTCTCGCATCCGGACCTACCTCGGGCCGCACCTGCGCCAATACCCGCGCCTACATCAGTACCGGGACTCGTCAGTAATCTTAAAAAAGAATTTGAGGCACGGTCAGAGAGCGAGGGCGGCCGACGTATGGGTTCGCGTAGTCGCGCTGCAACCTCACCGCCCTTAGGCGAAGATCTGTCTGTGAAAGTCTTGGTCGGACGGTACGATCGTGAGCGACCCGGTCACGTGCGAACCGAGTCAGGCGGAGATCCAATATGGCGGACGTCGGAGACGCATAAAGGCCGCACCTCAGAAGCGGGACGTCCCTTGCGGAACTCAATCCACATCGGCGACAGACCACCCCTTGCGATACCCCCGCCTTCTGCACTCACTGCGCCTGTAGTCCTGTCGATCGCGCCGATTGACTATCCTAATGTGGTGGTTTCAACTGTGATGTCGAAAGCTCAAAACAAAAAACAATTGCAACATGGGAAAACCCATCCGTTGACGAGGCTCAACTTGAACCGGTCAAACAATAGATGTTCAAATCCTGTGTATAATACTATGTAGAAGTATTACGTTTTTATTTATTATTAATTCTTGCCAAACTCAATATTTTATCTTTCTAGAGTTTTATATACTATTTACAAAATGAAATCACAGTGTATTTGTCTATCACTTGAAATTGTGTTAAGCGGCTGTTTCCGTAGAGAAATGTTAAAAGAGAGAATAAATTCCGATACAACTGATGTACAAGTTTACATTTTGTGTTTTTTGCATCTATTTTTAAATATAACAACAAATATTTGCTGTTAAACTCTCTCACACATAGAGTCAGCATCATTTATTCACCATGCTTGCCAAGTGCGGGTTGTTGGATGACTAAGATGTATGATAAAAGTCTTTAAATGACTAATTTATATTTCACCTGCTTAATTCAAATACCGAAAGGCGAGTTAAAATAGGACAATTTTATTGCAAATAAGTTAACAGTACAAAAACATTATGGGTATATTTTACAATTTATTACCATATTATTTAATGTAATAATGTATTCACTTAACCAAAATCAACAATCTGAAGTTTTTTCCCGCTCACAAATGCCACTCGCGGTACGTTCTGCAGTTCGTTAACCCTTTTATACGTATCTGTAATTTTTTTCGGTTTCCGACGTACTGTTCCATAATCGAATGCGTATATGGCGCCTGGATTGTAACGGATGGAGCATTCCGTCTGCAACGTAAATATTATTAAGCTACGTCGACATCCTTTACGATTTTGGTCATTTCTCAAAACGGAGGAGGTTAGCATACATTTATGTAACAAAATAGCGCCAATACCATCATCATTTTAGGTTATTGTTATCCACTGCTAATGTGGGCCTTTCCTGTCACCTTAATTGTTACGATGCCACCTGCATTCAAAGTCTTGCGATCACAGGTCCGTTTACGGGTAGTTATTTCACGGTAGTAAAGTAAGTTCCCTACCAATCCGCATTGGGCCAGCGTGGTGGGAGACGTCTTAAATCCCTCTATTGTTAGGTGAGGCCTGTATCAAGTGGACGTCTATCGACTGATGAAGAAGTAAAGTAAGTAATACATTAGGACATTACATAAACAAATTTTTTTTTTCGTATGCCAATCGAACTCATCTCAGATTGCAAATTAAATAAATCTAAAACTGCAAATTAAACAATTGACGTGTGTTCTCTACTTCTAACAATTTAAAGTTACTATTTTTTTCAAATGTATTTTAGAAAAAAAACTGTTAAGTTAGACCGCGTTTCCCGTTCTTAATTGTACACGCCGTTACATTGCCGTTACATATAAAACTAAAATATTTTGTACAATATATAAACGACTGCTTATTAACATTTAAAAATTTGCAAAAATAGCGAAACTACTAAACCAATCTAGTCCTATGAAATGTTTGCCAAGTTTGTTCTAGCTTGTTACCCTCGAGATTAAACTACAGCGTTCACGTTTGTTAACGCGACGTAGTGTACAAACATTATAATGCTTCGGTTTAAAGAGCTCTGTAACTATTGCATTCAGTAATGAAATAAGACGTTAATAACGCTTATCATATTTTTAGCTCTGTGGCTAATGAGACTTAAGTCTGAAGAGGATGAGCATAATTTATTAAAGAAATATTGTCAACTTTCAGACCATGTCGCCAATATTATTAAATAGATAGGCTCAGACTTTGGTAGGGAAAATTATATAATAGAAACGCTTGTCATTGTACTTTAGATAAAAGACAAATATAAATGTGTTAAACAGTTATTTGTACTATCGATTTTTTTTATTTAAGATGCATAATTTTACATTTGTTGGTTACTTTTTTGTGTACGACCACGCATTACTTTCAAAGTTAATTCCATAAAATTGTGGAAAAATAAATATTCGACGCTGTGTAAGAAAGTGAGAAATAATGATATTGTACCAATCTATTTCTGTTTAAATTTTGTTTCTTTACTGTTTCTGATTCTAGACAATTCACAGTTTTTGACCAAGTATCATAAATTAAAAAACTCACCAATTTTAAGTTGAAGTCTACAACACGAAGTATATTACCATCAGATCCACCACATACAATCAAATTAGTGTTTGGCACAAATTTTCCACAATAAAGCTTTGAAGGATGATTATCCGGTACAATGGTATCAATTAATTTGCACGATCCATAATCCCATATCTGAATAGTGTCATTGTCTTGCCAAGAACAAGTTAAGATCTGTGTGATGAAAAGTATAATTTCTGAATACCTTTGATTACATACACTCTAGTTAGCGCTCTAATGATATAAAAACATTGACAATTTTATCAGCTAACAGTTAGCGTTTAAGTAGATTCGTGCGTCTTAGTGTGCATGGTGTCGTCAAGTAATACGGTCGTGTAACGCATCTGAAATTGTGATTTAATTGTGCCTAAAATGACTAATTGCGTCGTAAAAGTTTGTCGAAATTACAATGGACGTATAAAAACAACCAGCAAAGTACCACCGGTAAGTAAATCCGAATTCATAGTATTTCTTAAAAAACAATAAATAAAATACGTCTAATTAATAAGACTCCATCTTGACATTTTTGTTAGTGTTGGCAGTTCTGTAATATGAAATTCCCTCTGCGACAGTCAAATTAAGCTCAAGAGATACTCACCTGATTGTTCCTGTACACCTAAACGCTACGGCTGCGGCAATCTTTTTTGGTTGTCGAATAAAATTATTCTTATATAGAAGTATTAAAGTAGCGTACGGGTTTTAAAAAATAATATTTTTTTTATTCCGTATGACCACATTAGCCTTGCCTTTTTTAATGTCTGTCTATGTGTATATTACAAACATATCTCCAGAACGGGATTCAAATAGTTTTTGCGGCATTTTACTTAGATTGGCCAGGACTCATGCAATGGCATATTTTGGTAACCGGAAGTCAGAAATTTCTAGCCTAACTTATAAACAGTTCAATTTTAGTTGACCAACAAGTTTGTTCATTTCATAAATGTAAATTGTTAACATTACAAGCCTAATTTACAAACCGTACATTTTAGATGAAGAAAATATGAAATATTATTAAAATTATAAAAAACTGGATGTACTTCCAGCGGAGCATAAGCATCTCTCTACATGAACCACACGTAGAGTAGAAAGCGCTAGTTAAAATCTAATTAAGTTTCCGAAACTAATACAGGTCATTAAAATAATCAAATTAGTCGCTACTAATTTGATATATATGATATTTACACAGCGCTCAGTACGGTGTCCCGCAGGTCATAGATTTAGATGATTTATTAAAGCGTACGTAGTAATATAGTGCATATCATGCGATTGTGGAATCACCTGTTTTCCTGGTTTATCAAAGTCTAGCCCCTCACCGCATATGTGAACGCCAACAAAGTATCGTGTTGCAAATGGCTGACGAGCATCCCAGCATATAACCACGTCGTCCCAGCCCCCTGATACTAACTCATGATTTGATCTTGGATTAAAAGTGCATGCAAAAATTCTGGACTGGTGACCATCAATTACATTTCTTCTTCCACTTAAAAAAATAATTAAATTATGTAAATTGGACTTAAATTAAAAATATCTAAGAGTTTTAGTAGACCCTACATTGGAAAACTTTTTGATCGCGGATTATAATTCACCGGTGTGCTTATTTTTATACTACTTAATTTTTATAATCGGTGATCCATCCTTCAGTTTGGTTGTGTGTTAATTACAGTTTAAGTAGAACGATTTTAAATATTCCGCAAAACTGATATTGATTGGCATAATAAAATTTTTAGTATAAATTTTTAATAATCGGGGAAGTGTAAAATATATTTCTGTGTAGTTCTACTTATCAAAGTAGTAAGTAATCATTTACGGTAGAATGTTCGTTAAATATAAACATCACGTAGTTTTTTTAAAAACAAATGTAAAATGTTACCTAGAATGAAAGGCCCTTTCTTGAGTTTGCGTTTCATCGTCGTACATGTTTAGTGTGGCATCGTCCCCATATGTTACAAATTTAGAATGTCGTGGGTGATAACTCAAACCCAAGGTTTGTCGTTTCTCTCTTATTGTGTATAAACATTGATGATAATTATATTTCCAACATTTTACACAGCCATTAACATCTAAAAACAAAGTTTTATTATTCGGCGAAGCGTCGAGATTAGCTGAACGTTCACCTGATGATAACTTATACGCTCGCTTACAATAGTGTAGCACTAGATATACACTACATCATTAAAGCGCAGACCTCGGAACGCGCTTCCCCCTCCCGTCACTGATGATCCAAATCGGGGTCGACCCGATTCACTGAATTCCTCCACT
>DWLS01006947.1:0-11163 GCA_018246255.1 Pachliopta kotzebuea | reverse complement strand
GTTATATATTTTTAGTAAATTAGTGTAAAAGCTATTTAACGACTGTATCGTCTTAAATAAATCTTTATGTATTAATGCAATCATAAATTTGGTTTGTGCTGAATGCGTCAGTTAAACATTTATTCATGGAACCACATAAAATCTATAATCAGTGTAAATATTAATGTACTCTGATTTTGAAACTACGATGGTAAAATTTTTGGTATTCGCCTATTGCGAAGTTTTATGTGATTATGGATTAAATGACTTTTATATTAAGTTCAGTAAAAACATTTTAGTTCTTGGAACTTGGAGTTAAAGGAACATGTCTAAGCTATAGAAATTACTAATCATGATTTTGATATAAAGAACATATGAATTCAATATGGTCAAATTTACCTATTGATCATTTAAAGGAGGTCAAGTGAAACAGCATTAAACATAATAGACCTTAAATAATTAGCAACTAAGCGTTTTAAATTGCAAATCTGTCCTCTGTGTCATTGAGTGATATCGGCACGAGGTTCGCGTGGTGGTGACATAACGGACCTCTGTTATCGGTCGTTAGCGTATCACATCACGGCGTCGTCAGGCGAACTGATCAGCAATCACATATATATATTAGAAGATATTTGTAAACTTTAATATATACCTACTTTTTATTCAACGAGACGAGCTAGACGTTCACTTGATGGTGAGTGACACGCTTGCCTATAACAACGAGGCGGTGGTTAAGATGGTATACACAGCACTACATTGCGCTCGTCGCCTGACAGGTTAAGTTTCATTACCACCAGTAATTTCATTAGCTCACATCTCCCTTTCTAACTGGAACACAGTTACGTTTCCATAGTAACGTTTGTCGGCCGCAATAGGAACTATCTTAAGTAAAATAAAGAGTAAATAAGAGTCAAAAGAAAAGGATAGAGATAGTAAAATTTCCTGTCCAATATTGCAGGGTCCAAAAAAAAAAACACAGGAGCTATATACCTGGATGCACAGCAACAGAGACCTACCCATCATTAAGATACCAAACACAAAATAAGCAAAGAAATAAAATTGCTAAGTCACAAGGATTTTTCTTTCGGTCAATCAATTTGATTGTGAATAGAAGAACAATTAAAAAAATTAACAAAAAAAAAATTATGTACAATTAATATTTTGGCTCAAATTTTAAATATCATGAGAGTAAATATATTGATTATGACGTGATATATAAATATATATATATATGATGCTTTTGTATACAAATAGGCTTGTTTCATCTTTTTACTGGATACCATCTATGTACCACTGCAGTTCTTATTGCAGCGGCCAAAAAGTACTGTGCAAACGTTACTGCGTTCTGTTTTAAAAGGAAGATGGATGTAAGCTAGTGAAATTACGGTGGTAACTAGTTTTAACTTATGTGTCAAAGCGACGAGCGCTATGTGATGCTTTGTATACCATCTTCGCCAGCGTGTTATGGGCAAGCGTATCACATACCGGCGAATAGTGTTCCACTACTTTAACCGGGCCTTAGGGGTTGCAGGCGGTCAGGATGAGGGTTCTCATCGCCCTCTAAACAACTCCGAGGAGAACGACGGCTGGACGTGGTCCCTGGCTGTCGTGTTAGTACATACGCAGGTGTTGGGGACTGCTTAATTCTGTTCCGGGGACGGGCTATGCCAGCATAGCGTTAGAGAGGCCGCGGTGGTGTTCCGAACGGAGATCCCGTGTCCTCTCCAAACACTGAAGACGACCACCGAGGGGTTTTTAGTGGGTAAAAATCTCCACATAACCTTGACTTACCCCAGAATGCTAGGTATCTTTTCAAAGATTTCCACCTCGGAAAAACAAGGCAAGCGTATCATTTACCATCAGCTGAACGCATAACTAGTCTTGACGCCTCATGGAATAAAAGAAATCCTCATAATGGTGATGTACAAATTTTGATATTTTGTCTAGAATAGGGATGGGGAAAAAATTGCACGCCTGCCACAAGTGGCATGTTTGAAAATTTTGATGACCCGCACAATAACAAAATATTTTTTTTTATAAATTATGTTTTTTGATATATCATGAATTAAAAATTATTAATCTACACTTGAGTGGATGCGAAAAGCCGAGGACTGCATTTGGAGGAAGACACTGGGGAAGGCCATGTCCAGCAGTGCATTAGGAGAGGTTGAGGATGATGATGATGAATCTACATTTAATTTATCATTTATGATAAAAATTTGTAGTACTAAATACATATTTTAGTATGTTAACTAAAAAATCAAAAAATCACTTTAAAAATAGTTGTTTTTAATGAGAATTTTATTTCAAGCATATTGCATTTTGTTAAACATTGATTATTAAAAAAATTAAAAGAAGAATTGCTTTTATTTAATTATACTTACTACTTATAATATAATATCACTACGCTAATAATTGAATGAAATTTTATTGCGGCTCGAGTTATGTTGTCAAAAAAGAAAGACCGACAATGAACAAAGAAATCAATTACTGATAAACTGAAAAAGGGATCCGATATACTTGTATAACAGATCCATTAATCACATAAATTCGATAAGCTAGCCATAAGGGCCCATTGCATAAGATTAGTATATAAGAAGCTTATATTACCAAAGAAAATCAGTTCTCTAATTACATTGTCATAAGAGGAAGGCCGACAATGATCAAAGAAAACACTTACTGATAAAGTGAAATAGGAACCCGTTATACTCGGATAACAGATCCATTAATCACATATAGTTTATAAACTAGCCATAAGGACCCATTGTGTAACCTTAGTATATAAGAAGCTTATATTACCAAATAAAATCAGTTCTCTCTCAGTTTTTATTAACTTCACATCATAGCATGGGGCAGTAGTCCCAAGCATGTAGTTTTTAAAAACCCTTCCATCCGATGGCTCAAGCTAACTCTCGTTACGTATTTAAAAAAACAATTATGACTGTGGCACGGACATCAAAAAAGGTTCACCATCCCTGGTCTAGAACATTACCTAATGAATACTTATAAAATACTAATATTATTCAAAGAACTATTAACACTGCGTATTCTTTTAAAAAACATATGATATTAAATGAATTTTGACCATTCACGTGATACTTAAAGTCCATAACAAACAAAGTGTTAAGATGTTTACACAGCAATAGATCGCACTCGTCCTTGAGTGATAAGTTGATAAGTCTACATTATTCATTCACTCTTTTTTAAAAAATATAACAAATAGATATAAAACATATTTTTATATATTACTGCGGTAATTTTATCTTACATATTGAAGGTATATGATATCGTAAATAATAATCAATAAGTATACCTAATTAACGTCATTGTATGGTTAAATTAATTGTATAATCATCGTAATGCGAATTAATTGCTGATATGAAGACTTTTTTTTTATAGGGAAAGAAGCCAAATCGACAAATAGTTCACGTGATTGAAAGTGATCACTGTCATCCATGAACAGGCACAATAGCCGGTGTCATGACCGAGTTGCCGGTATTTGGATGTGGATCTATTGACTGATGACGATTTATTAAACATTCTTTGTTATATACCCCAGTAATTGATCACTGCTGAAACTAATTGATCTATATACAATTACTTAGTAAGGTTTCATCAAATTATGCCAAGCGGCAGGATATCAGAAAGAAGCACTACTATGGATGCTGTATGTACCCTGAATACCATTACACTCTAACAAAATCCTGGTGATAGGAAGACGGTCTCCGGTGATGGAGACAGCCTTAGTAGGTACCACCACAGCTTCTATTGCAGCCGACAAACTGTACCGTGCAAACATTACTATGGTTTGCTTTGAAAAGTACTGTAATCTGGTGAAATTACTGGGGTAATGAGACTTAATATCTTATACCTCAAGGTGATAAGCGCAATGTGATGCTGTGTATTTAGTGTTAACCAGCGCTACTTTGTTATGGGCAAGTACTTACCATCTGATGAATACCTTGATCGTCTCGTCGCATACAAAAAAATATCCTCATCGTCAAGTAATAACACTTTATAATTGATTGATATAAAAAGATAATAATTTGTGGTTTTGTTAGTAATTTATTTTGAGCATTTACATCGTTTTTTTTTTTTAATTTTTCTTAAAGAGTACTTTTATATTAAATTTATTATCTGTAACAGTATAAACATGTTACTGTGCATTTTAAACACGAAATGAATAGTTAGCTTAGACAATGGTTAGAGTTGGTGATGAAATCGGTACACAACTTTAAATTGACGTCACATTTCGTTTACACGTATTATTACGTAAACATGCGGTCTGTATGTGTCGGCGGTAGTCAGTAAGTTATGCTATCGGGTGTCGACCAGAATAATTACCGGTAATAAGTCGCCGCGCCTCCGTTTGGTTTTACAAAGGTGTTGGTTCTTGATTGGTGTAAATTGTTAGTAATAGTCTTAATAAATTATTCAAATATATACACGACTGAAACAACTAGCTCTTATGCTTCCTGATTGTTTAAACATTTAAATTTTGTACAAGGATTTTTTTTTTATGTTTTTATTATGCATTTGAATCTTATTGTCGAAGAACGTGAATGCGTGAATAAAAATTGTTTGAGCTAACAATTTGGATATTTAATGGTATATTGAGACTGTTTAACGACTAGGTTGGTGGTCATTTTACCATATTTTATCCTGTTTCTTGCGAGACGAAACAGTTGGGCGGCACTCGCATTTCCCGTCCAATCCCTGACGTTACGCAGCCCATCTTCTTCCTTTTACCTGTGACTTTGCTCGTCAAGATGAGTTGAAGCAATTCGTACCTATCGTGCCTAAGCACGATGTAGAAGTAACTTTTCTCATCTCGACGGTCTGCAAAAGTTTGCGCTTTTAGTTTACCCGTCACAGGACCTCCTCATTCGAAATCTTTTGAGTCCAGCTCAGGGACAGCATGCCTATACGTCCACATATCAAGCGCCTGGATACGCAAACTATAAAGAATGATGGTTAAATTGACCACCAATCTCCGCTAGTTGAAGAGGCACGTTAAGAAGCTGAACGACCAGGTGAAAGGAAGGATTTCTAAATAAATATAAACTAGAGACTAATGTAATGTATGAATGTATAGAGAGAATTAAGTTTTATTTCACAGGTTCGGTTTTTTTATACAATTGGTGCTTTATACAAATATTCTAGAACCATAATTCTTTCACTGTATAGTTATCTCTTTAAGGTCCTTCAGATATTGTTGACATGTATATTAGGGTTACCCATGAGCTTATTCTTGAGTGTTCCTGTTGCGATGTATAATGCTGATGTGTGTTTGGTTACGTTCAAATTACTATTGTTAAACCTTTTTTTAGATTGAATATATGTATTAGAGAAAAACTTGTACGTTTTTGTATGTTTAAAAACTTCAAACGGATTTTACACACGTTTAGATTGAAATAAGAATATGGATTTGCCTTAGCTTTACTTACCTGACTGCTGATTTTGGTATGGAGCCGTATAGTAGAACACTGAGACCCCTGTAAAGCCCGAAGAAGCCATGGCCTTTGACGGTCTTCTTTACGCAGTCGAATATACCCGTGTATTTTTTGGTACCACCTGAATGGAAAAATATTATTAAAATAACGCAAAATATTACCAGATTATTGTTTGTTATATTAGATTTAAATCAATGACAAAAAAAGTAATAGGTCAAATACTTTAAATTCCTTGCTCCTTGGGTTGTGTGGGGCCAAGGTCTTCAAATTGTTTGTTTTTCATATACTTTTTCATCTTTAATTTGATGTACATTATCTTTCGTACTTTCTTTTCTTTTATATTTTAATTTATATTTCTGTACTTCTTTTAGGCAACACCTCCCTGATTTCAGTCCTCGCTTTACAATATTACATTTCCTATTTTACATCAATAACTTCTGGATTTTTTACCTTCTAACAACATTATTCCTACTTATTTTTCTTATCATTTCCTCTATTACTTTTTTGATATGTTTTAAAAAAATGCAGTGACTTCCATCTTAATTTATCAAATATATTTACTTTAGTTTGTACCATGTTTATAATAATATAGTATGAAGAATAATTTATTAAAAATTATACATACAAATCTACAATTGCTTAGGGCATATATAAACGTGGATATGTTATCATTTGGGATTAAGGTGAAGTGTTGCAAATCGTATAAGTAAAAAAATAGGTTTTATATTTGTATCACTTAAGTATTAGACATTTTTTATCATGTTATTCTTATTTCATCATGATCACATTCAACTCAGTTTTATATCTTATCGATTTTTTACTATTGTCTTACTAAAATGATTAAAATTTTCAAGACTCACAATTAGGTATTAATAGAGCTGTGGTACTTAAAAATTATTGTTTTTAAACTTAATAAGAATTTACATATAATTGAAAAAAAAAATTAACTATCTACAATGCATAGTCAGTCTCATGAGCTTGACAAGAATAAAAGGATAAAACTTATGGAAAATAAAATTGCTTGATCTCTGTTCACTCTATACAAAGAGACTTGCATAAACACTTTTAAAGACTTCAGTTATGTTATTATTAAGGTTGTAAAGATAAAAAAAATCACTACTATGACAAAAGCTCAGGCTAATACTTCATTATCTAGTTTAATTTGCAATAAAAAATACTACTTAAATACAAATGTACTTAAATAATTATACATTATCTAATGTGGTAGAACAATGTCATTAAGAAATTATAAATAAAAGTTACACAAAATAGGTATTTTGCAACATCAAAACATTTTTTAAAGCATATATTTTAAGGATTTTTTTGTGATGGATGTATTTATAAATTTTCTAACAAAATTATATTACAAACCATTTAGGAGTTTTATTTTCTTACTTTTTTGTAGAATATGAATACAAAATATTTACAAACATGCATGATGATTCAGTAAATATTATTTATTATATTAGATAAAATGCATAAATTAAGTACTTTATTTAAATTATTACTAAGTTAGTGTTAAATAAACTAAAATTTTATTAAAATATAATCAATAACATTAATTAAATTCTAATTGGAAAAGTTTTCTTCTGTTATAACTGAATAATTTATTTATATTCTTTTGACAAATGTTAGTAAGCATTTGTTTTAATAACTGTAGAATTATCCATTAAATATTACAAAATTATTTAAATTATGAAATATTATTTTTCTAATGGAAGTCTTGAAGGCCAACTTCATTTAATTCACTAAGGAACGAGCAAAGTCCATGTTATCACGTACGTAAATTCAATACTTAGATTGTTAGATGTTTGTGATAGAACTATTTAGTTTTAATCATTCTAACCTCGAAAATAACACTTTTAAATCAGATTAATAAGCAAGATAAAATTCTAATGTAAGTTGCTATTTAAAACATACCGATACAATTATCGACTATGAAAATTACTTGCAAAATACATGAAACTCGAGTATAATTAAAAACATCAAATAATTAATGATCAATGAATTACTACTTAAACAGGTTAAATATGCTAAAATATTTAACTTGTACTAACCTTTTTCGTCTAACTGAAGTTGAGTTTTAACATATTCGGTAGGGAATGTAATACAAATTTCAATGCCACCAGTTATTCCACCGGCTACTACGCCTTTTAAACCGACGGAACCAGAACCACCCGCCGCAGCCGCTGCACCTGTTTCAGTCATCCATGGTCTTGAGAAGGGGTTTTTAAAGTTTCCTGTCCTATTAGACATTTTATTAAAAAATCGGCACTGGTCGTAACTACGACTGCGGCGCGAGGAACACCTTCCCTTTCAACAAACAAATATAAACTAATGGTATCATTCGATAAAATAAAATTTTCCTTTCATTCTCGTTCATTCTCATTCAGTTTTCGGGGTTTCTGTCTCTGCATAATGAAAACCTGTGTAATTCTGATCTTTTTAATAAAGATTCATTACCCAGTGTCATTTAATATCTTCAGTTTAAAATAGCTTTTTATTTCTTTTAGTTATAAAAATAATAAAAGAATACTAATAGATGATAACTCACCTGATTTTGAAAATAAAGGTTCTCTGTCTCAGAGTTAGATGACCACAAAAAAATTTTGTTATTTAAATTGAAAATATAGTGAAAATCTTTTAGAAGAATTTAAAGAAGAATCTACCTCATTAACTTAATGTTTGCGTTGTCACTGCACAGCGTCCCTAACAATAGTTAAAAACTGTCTTTGTCTATGGTTTGGTTGCTTACAAATTTGTCATTTTAGTTGTGCGAGTTTTTAGTGTGTTATTAATTTTGTGTCTGGGAAATATTTAGGATTTATTTTACCAAAGATTGTAATAACAACCATCAAAAATGGCTCTAAGAACTTACGGCGATAAGCCGATAAGTTTTCAGATTGAAGAAGGCGGAGAATTTTATTGTGTTGGATCTGAGGTATGTATCCATACTTAAGTCCTCGTTTGTTGATTTTTAAATATATATCTCTTTTAACAATACAAAAATAACTTAATTTAAAAAACATTGTTTAAAACTATCTCGTAAGACTTACTTTTATTGATTTTTTTTATACAGGTTGGTAATTATTTGAGGCTGTTCCGCGGTTCCCTGTACAAGAAGTATCCTGGCATGGCCAGAAGAACTCTTACTAATGAAGAAAGAAAGCGTTTGATTGACAATGGTTTAGGACCACATGTACTATCCAGCTCTGTATCTTTACTAAAAGCATGTGAAGTAGAAGACATAATTGAAGGAAATGATGATAGGTGAGTATGAACAATAATTATTAAATTATAAAAAGAAAACTCTGTTTAATTTGAATTATTACTAGGAATATAGAAGAAATATATTTTTAACTGCTAAATAGTAACACTAAATCCTTGATAATGGTTCTTGCAATAGCAACAGATGTTAAATCATTATAAACAAATTTTTGAGGAAATTATTGGAACAATATGGCTGAAATGTTTCATTACATGTAATTGCTTTTATTATAATATATTTATGTTTTTTGATTTACATAAAACCTAATTGCGATGATCATGATCAATTTCTTTACTTTTAAAATTAAATCAAAATGCCACTGATATGTGTATATAATTCCAAAATTATGTTCCTTTAAGATTTAAGAAATTAATGTTCGAATGGAAATAATTTACTAATATTGATGTTATTATTATTTTATTTGTTCAGATATAAAGCAGTTTCTGTGAGCCAAGAGCTAGCTACACCCAGAGAGAGTAAGAGTAAGAAGCCACATAATCCTTCATGGCTTCCTGTAATGCCTAACTCTTCACATTTAGATGCAGTACCTCAAGCAACACAGATTAGCAGAACAAGAGTACATAATAAAAAGGTGTTAAATTGTTTTTATTATACTCTTTATGTATCAGAAATTATTGAACATTTAAAAAAAATCATTAATTTACATAATGTGGGTAATTAAAAACTTATTTGAGTAAGGAATTTTTAAAATATTTAAAAATTTCTTATGCCTATTTAAGTAGAAAATTCTATTATTTAATACATTTGTAAAACTCTACAAAAATCACCACAATTTACATTTGTGCACAAAATAAAATTAATTATAATTCAAAAATAGAAGTGGTATTTTTCACAAGTATTATCACTTCCATTCTTAATGGCTATTTATTCTCTTTAGTTATAAGTACATAAAATATGTCTTTACAGGTTCGCACATTTCCTTTGTGTTTTGATGACACTGATATGACTGCTATGTTAGAAAATGCTTCGCAAAAACAAATCTTGGTTCCAATTCGTCTTGACATGGAGATTGAGGGTCAGAAGCTAAGGGATACATTTACATGGAATAAAAATGGTAAATGACATTTAATAAAAATGTATTTTTGCTACAAAATGTTTTCAATACCTTTAAAAGCAACACTAGTGCCCATTTATTAATATTTCAGAATCGATCATCACACCAGAACAGTTTGCAGAGGTACTATGTGATGATCTAGAGTTAAACACTGTTACGTTCATACCTGCCATTGCATCATCAATTCGTCAACAAATTGAAGCATTCCCTAGTGAACCACCTGCCATATTAGAAGAACAATCGGATCAAAGAGTTATCATAAAATTAAATATACATGTTGGAAACACTTCATTAGTTGACCAGGTATTATTTTTGATTTCTGTTTTAATTATTAATAATTTTTTCTAAATTTTACTTTTACTAAATTATTAAACATAAATATTTAATAATTATTTTGGAACTACATTTTTTAAAAAAATCATTTTGTTAGGTTGAATGGGATATGTCTGAAAAGGAGAATAATCCTGAACAGTTTGCAATGAAACTTTGTGCTGAATTGGGATTGGGAGGAGAGTTCGTGACTGGTATAGCTTATAGTGTCAGAGGTCAACTTGGTTGGCATCAAAGGACTTATGCATTCAGTGAAGCGCCACTCCCTGTTGTTGAGGTATGTATGACAGATATGACTAATTTTGTATGACGTGAGCTTCTAATGTTTAATGAAGCATTGTAAATTATAAACCTTTATCCCCTGCCTTTAAAAGTAATAAGTTTTTTAATGATTATAATGTTGTTTTTGGAAATAGCAATTCTAAGTCTAGATGAAGATATAGATTGATAATTCACAAATTTCCAGTTGTAAGCAATTTTTAATAAAATCACAGGAATCATTTATGATATTGGAGGATGTAATTTACTGTATTGTAGTTTATAATAACGAACAACAGTACTAATATAACACTACTAATTACATATATCTAAAATAACGTCTGTAGTGATATTGATGATTCCGTGGAAATAATAATGAAATAAATGTTCTCCATAACTTTGTAGACGCCGTACCGGCAGCCATCGGAAGCTGATCAATGGGCCCCGTATCTTGAAACACTCACCAACGCGGAGATGGAGAAGAAGATTCGCGACCAGGATCGGAACACGAGGAGAATGCGTCGTCTCGCCAACACTACACCGGGTTGGTAAATATGAACGGAGTTGGGTTATCTATAATGTAAACTTTATTTTGCCGCTCTTAGTCTATTTTCATACTAACCTAAATTTTTTCTTGGTATTTATTTAATTGGTTACTATTTTACATTCATTTATACTATTAGTTTTTTTAAATAAATGTGTTGGTTTATTTTATGAAACAATAATAGTTTAGTTTTGGTTGTGGTATGATTTTTCAAGTCAGTTTATTGTTACCATCATTATGTAAATCTTTCATCGGA